>JASDQU010292826.1:1419-12254 GCA_032191745.1 Picea mariana
GAACTATGTTATCAATTTCTGGTGTTCAATCTATTTATGGTTTGTCTCTTTGTGTTTTCTGCAAATTCTTTTCATTCTTTAAGATTTTTTCCGCTCATATAATTCACATGCATTTTCAAAAAATATCTTGTTAAAATCGAAGTCAAGGTGTAAATTATTAAGCACCGATTTCAGATCATTCATGTATCAACTAACCACCTCAAGGCCTGCAATCCTTTTGGTGCTTGATCTCCAAGGGTTAGTGTTTTGGATCCTTCGTGTTTATTACTTTATGTTAAAAGGCCATTTCAAACTCTTATAATGTTTTCTTGTGAATGAGTGTAGCAAAAACCTCTCTCTTCAAAGATAAGTTACCACCATTCTTGCTAGTTTGTATTCTTTGCATTTCACAATCTTTTTCAATTTCATTTATTAATAGAATCTTGTTCTCATTGTATCATTGTGCTCCTTGCAATATTTATTTGTGTTTCCATTCATGTTCATGCATTTCATTTCATTCTCTATACAATACAGATCATAATGGGAACCCCCTAATAGAGTTTCCAAAATATACCATGAGAATGGATCCACGCTACAGTGAGAAGGAAGAAAAGAATAGATTCACCACTCAGTTTTAGGGGTAAATTGAGAAACCTCGGGAGAGAGGAATATAGGACGAAAAGAGAAGGAGAAAATTCTTCTAGTTAAATTATGATTTTAATATCAATTACTTATCTAGTTTTGTAGGTTAATTAGGGTATATAATTACGGTTTCCAACAAGTAAGAAACAACTAGTTAACAAAGGCAATTAKCCTAACCTAGGGTTAATTACCAAATATCCTTTGATGAGATAATTAAATTAAGAATAGGAAATGAAAGCAGAAAAGGAAACAAGTCACTTGAATGAGGTTGTTGTAGGTGTTGAAGCTTATTGGGATGAATAAGAGAGTTGTGATAGGCCTCTAAGAGAGTATTCCACCTCCAAAATGAACCTCCACATGAAACTCAATCTCCCTACAAAACATAGTTGTATTGATCTCCAACAAAGTGCAATAAAAACACAAAAAACACCACATAAATGAGATAGAAATAAAATAATGATCAGTGACCTTAAGTTCTGTTAGAAGGGTATGATACCGCCCTTGCCCAAGTTTCATTGATGCATCCCTTGAAGTGTTAGGCTTGAATCATCTAATGTATGAGAGAGGACTAAACCTTTAAAGATGTAGTAGTATGAGAGAACACGCCTAATAGTTTGGAGCCAAGATGACATCAAAATATCCCTATTGAAGTGTTGGAGACGACAAATACAAGTACCCCAAAGACACTGGAAGTGAACTAGGGAGCTAGATCAAGATTTAATGCCAATTTGAGTGTGTGCCTACAAGATAGTAAGAGAGATAGATCCAAATAAAATAGCAATTACAAAGAGGAGTTGAATGGTATAAATATGTAAGGGAATGAACTCAAGGCACAAGTAAGTGCCAAATTAACTATTGGAGAGAACTACAGATATGAAAAATATTAACTACATGGTTTGACTTCTTATCATGAGTTTTTGAGACCAGATCATGATTTTTCCCCCAAATATAGGATCTGTGTTCCATGAGACGCGAGACACAATCATGGGACAAGAAGTGAATATGTGATTTACTTAGCTCCTTGAGACCAGAAAAGGTTAAGAAGTATTTGTATTATTTGACCCTGTAAATAGAAAACCTGAAAAAAATTTGGGTTTTGTTGGACCTGTAATGAGGCAACTTATGTAAATATAGACCCGTGTAGGGTCTTGTACCCCAAACTAGACCTATAGAGAAAGGAAATTCCCTAAGAAAGTGCTTCCAAAGGGTCAAAGTAAATGAAATTGGAAACCAAGGGCTAAAGAATAAGAGTTGAAAGACAATAGAGGRCCCTATGTAAGAACTAGATGTCCCTAAGAGGTTACACATCTAAACTAAGTTAAATGGGATTGAAGGAAGGTGTTCCAAGATAGAAGGATCATGGAGAAATATTGATGTCATTACTAGGTTTCCATGCATCGACATGACATTGAAGTAGGTCAAACCATGACATTCCTAGTGGGTAGGCATATGTGAGTACTTAAGTGAAAAATCCATATGCTATAGTAGAGACAAAGTTTGAAATGGGTAGAAGCTCTCTCTAAACTTATAGAGAATAATAAGTTATTGAGAACGACTATGTGTGTGTGTGTGTGGATGAGGATTCTTAACATTCATTTAGACCAACTTTGGTCTGTCAGATCTTAAAAAAAAATGGTAAGGAATTAATTGGATTGTTATCATGCTCTTATTTATTTAATAATAATCTAGGACATCACCATTGCTTTATAAAAAAAWTTATGTGCTCAAAAGGATTGGAGAGAGGACCTAAATCTCCATATTTTTCMTGAGCTAAAAGGTTAAGAAGGTCAGTATTGTTACAAATATTTTTAATTTGAGATCTAATGTGGTCATGCRTAGGACATTCTAAGAGAAAKTGTTTTTCATCCTCCACCTTATTAAATTATCCAATGCCTTATTTCACTATGGATGTCATGAAAGTTTGTTCTCATTTTAGAAATGTTGATTTTCTTCTTTAAGCTAGTTATAATAGAAATRTACTTTTGATCTTTTAGTTTAGGGTCAATAACCTATTTATGGTATCTTAAGTTTCTCTTGTCCTCCAATTCTTTATGAACCACAACTTCTCCTTAAATTTAGATGCAATATTATTTTTAATGGTATCAATATTATTTAGAGTGACCTCCTCCTCTATTCCCCAATGATCTACCCAATACTTGGAATCTTTATGCCAACCCCTCCTAAGTCATAGGTGTCTTTGAATTGATTTTGAAGCAATCTTAAGAAGCTTCATGTCTTTCATGTTGATTTTTTGTGCTTGTACATTAGCCTTACTTATCCATATCCATATTCCCAATGGGTGAAATATTATCTTAGTATGAGGAGGATAGGATAAGGCGTTTTTCTTTTAATTTCAATATTATAAATTATAAACCATTTCTAGACTTGTTTGATCTTTCTCCACATTTATCTAGAGATGTTGCAACCCAAAACTTCACATCTGTGAAGATAGTATGAATGATGAGAGTCTCAAAAAATAATTTCGTTTTTTAACATAGATAGAAGTTTGTTGAGTTACAATTATTTTCTAAACCAACATAAGCTTTCAACCCTCCATTAATACTTCTTCCAACGTTATTGCTCTAGTTAAGATTGTGATGAAGGTTGACTCTCACATATTTGTATGAAGTAACTTCCTCTAAGTTTCTATTGTCATAGCCAACATTAACATACGTGATGTTTTTGGATTTGATTATCATAACCTGTATTTTGTCTATGTTCACTATCGTATCCATTCTAAAATAGAAAGTCTTGAGAATTATTAGTTTCTTATTGAGATCATAAGGATATTTCTACAAAAGAACAATATCATTAGTGTGCAAAAGGAGCATGACTAATCTAGCTAAAGTAGTATGTTGCAACTTGTTTCTTCAGAACATGCTTCTGAGTTGTAAAATAGAAAAAACTACGGTAAAATATAAAATACTATGAATTTTTTTAAAACTAAATTTCATGTGTGGTAAGACATGTGTTAAGCCTTTTTAATAATAATAATAATAAAGACATACTAAATAACGAAAATACACTCTACTTGAAAAATTAAAGAGTTAGTGAAATGATGATTATAGAAATGATATTAAACAAAGTTCAAAATGTAATATATGAAAATATGCCAATGTAAATACCATTGATTAACATTCTAATTTTGTGCTTAGAAGTAAGTTTTGCACATTTATTTCTTCGGCTTGAAGTAAGTTTTGCATGTTTCATGGTGTTACTCACTTAAATAGTGCTAAATTATTTCCAAAGCTCTATTATAAATAAATATAAAGTCACATTTACAAATATTACAAGTAACTTAATATTACAAGTAACTTGGTAGACCACTATTTCTTATTAATGTAACAAATTGTGAGTGCTAAATTATTTCCAAAGCTTTATTGTAGATAAATACTAGCACAACTACTCAAAATCGTGGTTGATGAACGCTGAAAGGCATAGACATAAAATGAAACGCACAGCCAGAAAATGAAACGGACAATTAGAAAATGAGCGTCTACAGTTACCATAACCAGCATGCTAAATCCAAAGTTTAATCATTTAAACGTGGCAATCATATAGTGCTATAGTAATTTCTTAATATGATTAGGTAAATGTTAAAAGGTAAATAGGTTAACGGATGCATTCAAAAATACAAGGAAGTTATGAAAATGAAATCACATTCATTGATTTGGGAGGACGACTAAGAATATGCCATCATCTTCAATTGTTAACTATCAAATTAGAATTTTAGATTAAAAGGTGATTAATTGTGCTCATTATCAACAGATGTACGCCTTTCGGTGTAATAAAGTCACATTTACAAATATTACAACTTAATATTACAAGTAACTTGGTAGACCACCATTTCTTATTAATGTAACAAATTGTGACATTGGTGTGTAAATTTTTGTTGTTGTTCTTCATAGTTACATTCGGCCAAAAGAATGTAAAGGTAGTTAAAACAAAATTATTTCCAAATCTCTATTGTAGATAAATATAAAGTCACATTTACAAATATTACAACTTAATATTACAAATAACTAGGCCACCATTTCTTATTAATGTAACAAATTGTGACAATGATGTGTAAATTTTTGTTGTTGTTCTTTATGGTTACATTCGACCAAGAGAATGTAAAGGAAGTTAAAACAAAATTGACAAAGAAATTTCACATTATAAAGTGTATACTTGATGTTAATGACTACTTATTAAATTTTCAATTTAAATTATTGAATAATATTACACTTTCACATGAAACAGAATTAAATATAAATAATTAATTATGAAAAATATAATAGATAAAATTTCCAATGTAATACATAAATTAAAAATTCTTAAAAATAACATAAATTTTGATCTCCTATTTTATATACCCAAATTTTATTAAATAAATATTTTCATCATTATTAAGTTATATAGTTATTAAGTTATATAGTTATATATAAACTATATGTATAAACATAAGAGAGGAGGATGGAGGTGGTCGAGGCTAGATCTTTTCTAGGTGCCACCTAGGGTTCTCGTAGTGGATTGGCACTGAGTCAGACTGCCTCAATCACCCTTTCAGCCCTGACATCACACATTTGGTGTCTTTCTCTTGATGGGGTTACTGCCCAGTTTAGGTGTCTTGGTACTTGTGTAGATGGCAAACCTCGACCTCACTTGGGCTAACGAGGACACGTTGTGGGAAAATAATGACCTTTTTATTGCCGATGATACTTACAAACTCTTGTACGACTGTCAACTTCAGGTACATACTTCTCAACCTCCTCTGCCTTCATCTGTTGCAAGTTCTACGACCCCTTCATTACACACTCCTACCGATGTGATCTCTTTTACTCCCGCTTTACTCTCATCGCTTTCTGCTAGACATCTGCCTAAGTCTCTTCCCTGATCTAAGCCATTCGACACCCTCACGCGGCCAACACGAGTCCTACTCTCACTCTCCATAGTGCCCCTTCCGGTGCGGACTGTTCCTTTCCTCCTCCCGCTCTTCAACCTTCTTCTTACTCTGGTTCCTCTTTGCTGTCCTCTGAACCCCAGGCCTCATGCCTACACAGTTCTGGCACTGGTCACAACCGCTCCGCTGGTGCTGCTGCACATTCCAACCGCAAGAAAACGTGTTGGAAGACCTGTGCAGACAAGCCTTTCTGCATTCTTGGTCGTGATGTTTCCATGGACAAAGTTTTAGGACTCACATAAAAAGATCTCGTTGGTAAGGTTTTTTATGCAAAGATGAGTTTGTGACATCTAACTGAGTGGATGATTTCCGTCTGGAAACCCATCCTAGGTAATTGCCCAAGGTTCAGCCTCCTCACAAACCACTAGTTGGTTTTTCACTTTCTGTCTGAAAGTGATCTTCTTCGCATACTAGAAACTCCTTGGATCTTCGGTAAGGGTGTTTTGATGCTAAAAGGGTGGCGATTGGGTTTCAATCCTCTTCAGGAAAATTTCAGCAATAGGTTTTTTTGGATGTTCTTACCAGATTTCCCTATTGAGTTTTGGTCCATCCAAATTTTCGAAGTTGTTGCAAACTCTGTGGGTAAGTTTATATTTTTTTATGAGTCGTCGCTCCACAAACATAACAAAATATTAGCCTGGATCCTGGTCAAACTTGACTTGGCTAATGGACAACCAGACGCTATTGATATCACCATTGGGGATAACCATTTTCTTTAATCGGTTGATTTCTAGAAAGAACCCTTTCCTTGCCATGTCTGTTGGCAAACAAGCCATCTCAAATCAAGTTGTCCGTCTTCCATGGTCCGCTCACAGAACTTTGATCCTTCGACGACAACTTATGCACCTACTGTTGACTCGAAAGTGAGCCCTTTCGACAATGGCACTTTTTTAGGTAAGATGCAACTATTTTTCCCCTCCTTTTTTTATAAGCTCACCCAGGATGAAGTTAATTATCTATTTTGTAATGAGAAATGGGTTTTGGATATTTTTGGAGATTTCTGGGGTATACTCATGAAAAATCTAGAAAATTCACCCGTTTTTTGTGCTACACAGTCTCTGGGTTCTGATTTTACAAACTCGAACGTCTCGTTGAACCCCTCCCCTCCTGATGCTACACCAWTAAACGCTACGCCTCTTTCYATTAAGAAGCATGTTTTGTTTGATACTATTGCTATTGACTYAACCCCCTCCCCTAGGAAGGAGCCTACTTTTACCTATTTTACCCCTGAAGCTCCTAATGTTCTTACCCCCTTTCCTTTTCCAAAATATGSAGACTCCCTCGATCCCAAACCCCTCCCAATCTCTAACTTAGCAACTCTTCTRCCTTCTGCCTCACTTCGTTCTAATGTCACTATTAGGAAAAAAGCCAGTGCTCGAGTTCCAAAAGCCCCTCCAGGAACTACAGAGGGAGGATTGGCCTCTTTTAATGATTTAACTCTTCCAGTTGCAGACTTCCCTTTATCCTCRTCCCCCCYAGCTACGTTGATTCTAGATTATGATTTGTCTTCCTCTTTGACCCTTAGAGCAGGCCTGTCAAATACCTAGTTTCCCTTATGATCCTTTTTTCCCTAAATCTTCGCGGGTTTGGGGGGGGGGGGCTTAAAATTTCCTCCCTTAAAGAAATGTTGTCTCAAGTTAAACTTGATATCGTCTTCATCCAAGAAACCCTTGTTAGTAGAGACAAGGCTACCATACTTTTTCCACAGTGTCTTCCCTCCTAGAATGTTGTGGAACTGGACCCTAGCATTCATTCAGGTGGATTACTGAGTGAGTGGAATCCAGAAATTGTTGAGCTCTCTGCTCTAGACACCCTTGCAGGTGTTTATCTGGAGGGCAGGATCAAACTTTCAACATGAAAAGTAATATTTCTTAACGGTTATGCTCCCTACAAGGATAGGGATTCTTTTTGGCTACCTATTTTTCAGTCTGGTTTACTAGAAGAGTAGGGCCTTATTGTCGGTGGTGATGTTAACTTCACTCTTTCAACAAAGAAAATTTGGGGGACTAATGCAAGATCAGATCCACTCTCAGACTTCTTTTCAACTCACTTCCAATCCGTTGTATTAGTGGATGTCCATCCTACCAAACTTACTCCCACCTAGTGTAATGACATAGTTGGACTTGATGGTATCGCAAACAGATTGGACCGGTTCCTTATTGACGAATCCCTTTTCAATAAAAATGTCAAGGTTAGATCCTGGGTTATTAATTCAACTATTTCGGATCATAATCTGATTTGCCTTCAATTGGACTCCCCCTCTCAGATTACTAAGCCACCTTTTAAATTCAATTCTACTTGGATTAAAGATCCAGTATTTGCTTCTCTCATCAAGAAAACGTGGTTTTATTTGAGTCAGTGGTCAGATTCCTTCTCCATACAACTTCTGGTTTCAAAACTTAAACATTTAAAACATGCAGTGATCAGTTGGCAAAGAGATAAAAAATCACAGTTATAGTCGGATCTGCTCCAAATAGAATCCAAGATGTCTTATATTTTTTATAAGTGTCTGTCACAAATTTTTAATCAAGAAGACCTGAACCTTCTTAGAGTTCTGAAGCTAGAAAAAGAAAATATACTGGCTATTGAAGAAAATTCCTGGAGACTCAGGAGCAGAGTTATTTGGCTCAACAACGGTGATAAAAATACTAAATTTTTCCATAAATATTCCACTATGAGGAGGTTACATAATACAATTTGGGATATTGAATATGATTCAGGTGTTCTCCATTCATCTGATTCTGAAATTAAAAGGATTGCTTTGGAACACTTCAAATCACAATCCAGATCCATTGAGCATGAAGATACAAATTGCCAACTCCAAGTCCTTGAACTTATGCCTAAGTTTTTTAGTGAATCAGATTGCGAAGAGATTGGTAAAGTTGTTACATTAAGTGAAGTTAAAGACACTCTCATCAAGATGCCCAAGGACAAAAGCCTAGGCCCCGATGGMTGGACTCAAGAATTATTCCAATATTTYTTTGASATTTTTGGGACRGACCTCCACCTAGCTATTGAAGGATCCAGAGTTATTGGATTTATTYTGGGATCTCTTAACGCCACATTCTTCGCACTTATTCCTAAAGTTAATAAACCAAGGAATTTTCATGAATTCAGGCCAATCACACTTTGTAATTTCATATACAAAGTCATTTCCAAGATTATTGCTACAAGGATAAAAACAAAACTTGTTGAATGTATATCACATGAAAAGTTCAGTTTCTTAAAGGATCGCCTAATTTTCGATGGTGTTGGCATACCACAGGAATGTTTACACTCAGCCAAGACAAAAAAACACAGCATAATTATCCTCAAGCTGGACCTGAAAAAGCATACAATAAGGTAAATTGGAATTTCCTCATAATGTTATTAATTCAGATTGGTTTAAATTTGGAAATCACCCAGTGGATCATGGCATAAATTTCCACAGTTAATACAACAGTTTTAATCAATGAATCCCCCACAGACTTTTTTCAAAGTCAACAAGGATTACGTTAGGGTTGTCCCCTCTCTTCTCTTTTGTTTCTCATGGTTGTTGAATGTCTCAGTAGACCTATGAGGAAAGCTATTGATGAAGGCTCCTTCCACAGACTCAAATTTACTTGTACAAACATAGTGACACATCTACTCTTTGAAGATGATGTCTTAATCCTTGGAAGGGGAGATCTTAAGGACTGGTTGTTTCTTAAACACATTTTAACAATGTTCTGCACAGCTTCGGGTATGGAGGTTCATTATCAAAAGTCAGTTTTTCTAACTCAGAATATAGACTCTAGACTCAAACAAAGTTTATTTTCAGATTTTAACATTCCCTTCAAAAACCTGGAGGAAGGTATGAAATATTTAGACTTCTCTTTAAAGACAAATAGTTACAGAACTATGGATTGGAATTGGTTGGTTGAGAAGATTGCTAAAATAATTAACAACTGAACTTTTCGGTGGCTCTGTCTAGGCAGAAGGTTGGTTTTAGTGAAAGTTGTTCTAGAAAGTATTCCAGTGTATTGGCTCATCTTAGCGAAGTTTCTTGCCTCTACTCTGCACAAAATTCAACAACTAATGGTGAATTTTTTATGGAAAGGAGTGAACAAATCTTCAGGATTTCACTTAAACAAATGGAAAACCAATGCAACTCCAAAATTTTTAAGTGGTTGGGGTATTAGGAACATTTATTGGTTCACCAAATATTTAGCTGCAAAATCTTGTTGGAGAGGGATCTTTGGCAACAGTCTTTGGATTCAAATACTTAAAGGGAAATATTTAAAAGGAATCGATCTGATTTATTGGATCAGAAAAGGGAATTTCAAATATCCTAATGCCTCAAATTTCTGGAAAAAATTTATGAGCTCTTTTCATATCATGAAGCAGTGGTTGGCATGACAAATAGGGAGCAGGAATCAAGTTATTGTTGGGAAAGATCCATTCATTGGAGATAACTCTACCTATAATCTTTTTGATCCCTTGATCCATACCCTAAATAATAAGGCTATCTATTTCATTGCGCAAGCAGCTATTACAAATACACTACACCCTTCTCAAAAATGGATTAATTGCAATCAACTTGGATTAAATGAAAATCTGTCAAATGAATGGCACAAGTACATTTTCAAGTTGAAGAGTAATGGAGTTTCTCTAAATAACTCAAATGAAAAACTAGTTTGGTCATGGACTAGGGCTTCTGGAACAATGTCAACAAACTTAGCATATCAATGCATTGCTAGTAATTCACATTTTGGTGACTGTAAATGGTGGTATAATTCCATCTGGAGCGTTAATATTCCAAGTAAAATTGTATGTTTTATGTGGTTATGCTTAAAATATTGTATCCTTACTGGTGCAAACTATAAGAAAAGGGGAGGCATAGGTCCTGTTGTTTGCATTTTATGTCTCCAAGATGATGAGACTACAGAACATTTACTCATTCACTGTGAAACCACACAGAAAATATGGAAAGAAATTTTAATTTCCCTCAATATATCAGATTCATGGATGCAATCTACTCTTGATAGAAATTTATTACACTGATTTACAAAATTTCCAAGGATGAGATATATTCCTTTTCTGGTTAGTTGGAGAATTTGGAAATATAAGAACAAAATCACGTTTGAAAATTTTCAAAGAGAGGACTCCAGAACTATCTCCAGTATTCTCCTCGACATTAAAGAATGCAAAGACAGAGGTGAAATGGAGAAAATGAACTATATTCTAAACCCAATTTTGTTTTATGAGAAACCAATAGGGTTTTTTGACGGTGCAACAGTTAACGACAATTGTG
>JASDQU010292829.1:0-14321 GCA_032191745.1 Picea mariana
TCAAACATCAACACAACACACCCTCTCAACGAGGGAGACATTCTTCATCATGCCAAAGCTTATCTCTGAAGTATACAAACTTCACTCTAGACTCATCGGATATCCATAGTACAACACGAATTCACAGCCAATGCATCCATGGCATGTGGGTAGCTCTCAAATAGATTCAACATGTCACCATGACATCCACTACCTCGCAATGCATCTGTACCTCATCATGTGCACCCCTATGACTTCAGAACCAATGCATCCAAGGCCTGTGGGTAGCTCTCAAATAGATACAACATGTTCCCAGGACATCCACTACCCTACAATGCATTTGTACCTCGTCATGTGCACCCCTGTGACTTCACAACCAATGCATCTAAGGCCTATCGGTAGCTCTCAAATAGAGACAACATGTCCCCAGGACATCCACTACCCCACAATGCATATGTACCTCATCACTCCCTCTAAAGAGGGACCACACCAAGCTATCTCTCTTATTTTCTCGAGCTTTCCTGTGAGGGAATTAAGCCCGATCCCGCTCTGATACCATGTTGAGTTTTCAAGAGAGACAATATTGTATATTCTTTTATTATTATTGAATTTGCAAAAGTATCACAACTGAAAGATAGAAATCCACTGAGCAACAAGATATATCCTCAAAAAAATCCTCGAGGGGGAGAAAACCCTGCAAAATTTCCTCAGTATAGATTCCTCCAACATGTACAATGTCATACAATCCTCTTTCATGAAATCAAGACCAAAGAGACCCAGACATGAACCAAGAATAGCCTCCTAGTAAGTGCGTACTACACTCTTGTACTTATGATCGATAATAGATCAAAATGACTCGATATAACCTCTATTTATACTCTAAAAGACCTAAAATACATGTCTTATCAATAATCCCTTTCACAATGACATTTAGGAATAACCAATACAATTACACTTAGGAATAATGTCCGAAATTACATAAAATATCAACAAAATTAACTGTGACTAACAAGACATATAATATGATGCCTGGTGCCCAAATGATAGAGCAATACCATGTTATCGAACGATTCTTCTTCCCTTAATGTACCAAATAACACTTGAGTCGATTTTGCTCCAACATTTTCCAGTGTTGAATTGGTTGATATCTAAGATCAAAATCAGACTGCTCTACTATCTCATTATTGTAGCTACTTGAAGTATACCTTGTGCTAACATTTACTGGCCTTTCTGAAATAACATTTCCATGACGTTTGAACAACAACATGGTGTTTTCCTTATGGAATGTGTAACATTGCTCTTCCTCGACATCTCTGTCACCTTCATATATAATTTATCGAGCTTGTGCATACATGAGTTCATCCTCAAACAAGATTGACAATATTGACCAAAATCAAACTTCCTCTGCAAAAAAAAACGACGACCATTTTGATCCATCGTTGTGGATATATCTGGCCTTTTATTTCATCCAAAGAAGTATACTTAAGTTGTTTCTATTGTTGAGAACTCACCAAGGATTTGAGAAGAATTTCAAAATCTGTAATATGAGGTGAAATCCCTCAAATTAAAAGGCCCAAAAAATAAGTTTTCATTTGGCAATGCCTTTCCATTGTAAAGTCTCCTTTTTGCCTCCTAAAGGAACTAGATTGATAATTGTAATAGAGTTTATGCCTATGGAGTGATTTATAGTCAAAATGTTTTCTAGAAAAGTAAGTTTTTATTCATACACCTTTGCTATATTTTTGGATGCCACTAGAAAAACTAAAACAAGTAGTTTGCAAATAGTATAGTGGTTACCTCACTAATAAATCAATAGCAAGACAAGATAACAAATAGTGAATGCCTCCCCATGTGGCAAGAACAAATGGACAATTTTTCAAGTCTTTGTTGCTATCTCAAAAAGGAGGCTATGAATATACCACCAAACCTTTCAAGCCAATTAAATCTATTTTTCACCCTTAGCAAAGAAGAAGAGACCTTTAAATTACCCTTACACGAATATCTCACTGACAATTTCGACAAAGATTGCTTACAACAAATGTTACATATGAAAACAATCAAAGGGCAATTCAAAAGCTACTCTCCCTCCGGGGATTAACATCTCCCCGGGCAACTAATTTCATAGAATTTATTTGTTTATGAGCAGCCCGATCCTTTGTCTTTAAGTCCTTTGATTTTAGCTTAATTTCAGGTACATTGGATTTATCTGTTGTAGAGCAAAAATAGGGGAATGCTGCAAATAGGACCCAAAATGGGGATCTGGAATATATGGTTCCATTTATTAGTTGATAGGCATGATACAATGGCTTTGAATATGATGGGTTATGTTACTCATTTTGAATCCTTTACAATGATACATCGATCATATGGATAAACAGATTGAATGCATCAAATGGATTTAAGAATTGAGTCATGGTTCTAATAGGTAATGATAAAATCGTAATGGATAATGGGTAGAAATGTGTTTTTGGTGATGATGCATGGGTGCAGTCTAATAAATGGGCTTGAACTGAAATTGTATGAGGATATATGATGGTAGATGATGATGTAGGAAATAGTTATAAGTATAGGCATATGATAAAACATAGGATACAAAAGAACAAGCTAAGAGTAGTTGTGTTTATTAATACGTTTCCTTTATCTTTAACAAATTAGAAAGATTTCAAAAACACATTCTTACCTCATATTTTCTCATTCATTCATACTTACAACTATGACTTGGCTATGGACTATGTGAAGAATGGAACTTTGGATAACACGACAAAAAAATGACCATATCCCAATGTTCTGAAGGCTGCTTATTGAAGAGAGATTTGATGTGAATGTTTGGAACTTTGAAGACTAATCAAATTTGTGTTTAAGCTTGCAACAAGCTTTTGGACCACTTGAATGTGGAGAATTATAATTCTATGCTCGAAAACTTGCAAATTCTTTTAAAATTTTTGAAATTATTGGTGGAATGCACAATGCAAATGGAAACCAAAAATTGTAGGCTGATGTTGGAGACTAATTATGCTACAGGGAAAGATACTGCAACAAAACTTACACCCCCTTTTTACTTGCACACTGCTGCTGAAAACTACAAACTGTTGTTAGGATCACAAACCAGATAGTCTTCACCATAAACCCATATCTTAGCACAATTCTATCTATGTGAATAAAATTTACTGAAGTCGAACATAGAGAGAATTCGTTGGATTACTGACCATTAATGGATGTCATTAACCAACCTGAGATGACTCACCATTAATGTCAATGAGTGTCAAGGTGCCTAAGTACATCCTGAAAGGTACAAATGAATGTGTTGAAGTCAAGTCATCTACAAGCTCTATGAATCAATATACCTTGATGAATTTCCATTGTTGACAACGAGGATGTTTTCCATTGATGTATGAAAGTCCCAAGGTACTCATATTGTCTCTAATATTGATCCTAGATGACGTGTTAGAGTCGATGGGACAATATTTGTCAAAAGGTGGGTCTTAAAGAATCCCACATCATCTGACACGAGGAAAAATATAATGATTTGAAGAATACAAAGCAGAACCAACAACTGGATGCATAATTTATCGTGAGTCTTTCCTACCGGTTGCCTAGTTTTCAAGCAAAACTCATGTCCAGTTGCGTCAGTAAACTGGTTTTCACAAATGAACTTACTATTCTCTTTACTATTCTATTTATTTATTTATTACATTGTCCTACTCTATTTGGAAAAATAAATCATTTTCTCAAGTGTAGGAGTGTTTCCAATGTAGCCATGTGCGTAATAGGATTACAAATGTACTCACATTTTAGTTTGAAAAATATACTTTAATAAGTACCAGACCATGAGAGACCAATTGCTCTAATGATAATGTCAAGAAATACTGAAGGATAGAGTGGTGCTTCAGCTTGATGGTTGTCTGGAACCAAAGTTAAATGTAGTCATGCTACCCTTGGTTTGCTTGTTCATCAACACTGCTTTGCATGCCCTCCTTTGTCACACCATTCAAATCTTTTACTATTTTTTGATTGGTCTCTTGAACACCCAAAGAATATGATGACAAGCATGGTATAAATTCCTCATTCTCAGGTTCTTCTATCTGCTCTTCATCGAATGTTGTCCATGGATTTTCGGTCTCTTCCAGATCTTCTTGATGTTTCTCATGGAATTTTTGCTCTTCTTTCACTTCCCGGGATGCAAATATGTTCCTGATTACTGTCAAGATTTGCTCCTCTTGAGATGCAGATATGTTTCTAGCTGCTGCTAGGATTCGATAGATTTCTTGGAGTAACATCCTTCTATACATTCTTTAACATTCTTGAATTCTCATCGTTATTTGATCACTCCTGTCTCGCAACATGGATTAGTGCATGGGGCTCTTACAACACCTTAACAATAGGGAAATCAATGAAATCAATGAAAGCACACTACTTAAAGCAAAATTTTATTTTCCTTATATCAAACTAAAATAAGACACATTGAACCAACACGACTAGGGGTCAAAGAAACTCACTAAAGTGAATGCGACGAGCTAGAATCCTTGCAGAAATTCAGAAGCAAGGTCACCTTCGCATCTTACCATTTCTCTTCCTCCAAGTCTTAAATGTCGGTGCAACAAAATTACACGTAGAAACAAAATCTATAAGTGCTCTAATCCTTTTAACACCTTCCTAACAACAATGCCAAAAATGTGGGGTTATTTATATGTATAAATCCATGACATTAAGTCATCAATCCATGAACTCATAGAATTCAAGGCAAGCACAAGAAATGCAGGAATAGAGCCTATTCTAGCCTATGTTAGCAACTAATAATGGAAAAACACATTTCAAGGTGCAATAAGTGAAATCAAATGACATATGACTAAAGATATCAATCCAAATCACAAAGCACACTCAACTCACGAAGCAATCAAAGGGAATCAAAAGTAAATCTCAGACACCTTAATCTTGCATTCACCAATTTATATCAAGATGAACAAGGGCACCGCACATTATGTCAAGATGTGTGGTCTATGCATGAGTATGTTTTCTTATGGGATCTTGTTTAAACGATGAATACTTAAGACTTCAATGTGTGAGAGAATAAAAACAATTAAGACTGGGAATCAAATCTATGAACAATAATTAGTTCATTCGCTTGAAGTTTCATTAATGGCTTACAATGCAATATTTCACTTGAGGTTTAAGTGTTGATGCACTTGAGAGATGATTAACTTATCAAACTACACGAGTTCCAATCATTGAAATGTAACTTTTATGAGGATGCATACCATTCAAGCTATCTCCCAAATTGGTCAACAAAAGAGTTGAACTCTTTCAAACCGTTACTGATCAAATTTTGGAATTACTAGCTCAAAACAACAAATGATGAAATATGTAAACTTATAAACTAAAGATGCAAACTGCTATGTCAAATGTGACAAGTCTCTATTGGTGGAACTGCACTTTTGCATTCAAATCACTTGTCTCTGTGCAACTATGAATCAAATAGATTCTTTCCATTCATTTTAACATATGCATTCATTCAAAATAATATAACATAAGAACCAGATCAAAACCAGGTATTGGTCCATTAAGAACTACTCTTTATCAAGGATTGAGGTACTTTCTTTCACCTAAGTGTTCCTATACTTTCATAATGATGAGTTCAGCTCTCAAAAGTCCCAATCACTCTTACAAACCAAAATGCTTGGAATTGCATCAGTTCAAAGAGAAACACCACACATAAAATATCAAGTTGGATGAAAATGGTAAGAAAACATGAATGTGAATTAAAGGAATTATTAATCTTTAAAATGCAAGATGAATTACAAAGTTACTATTAACAAAGTGATCCAAATCAAATTGAAACTCTGATATCTAACACTACGGGGCAAGAACATATTGATGTAGAATCAAACCAAAATAATAACTAAACTAACATAAATACAAAATTAGCTATGCATCCCAAGTTGGTGGGCCCTTTCCAACTACGAACAAGCTTATTTACTTACAACAATAGAATCAAATAGACACCAGGGGTCAAAGTTGAGATTTTTATTATAGAAACAAATTTCTCAAGTTATAGGGTGCACATCAATCCATACAATCATTTTGTAACAAAGATAACAACAAATCACATTGATCTCCCACAACCTCAATTCAATATACTAATATGTTTCCTCCTCCATACAATTTGATCAACATATTTATACAAAGGAGTAATGGAGGAGGATGGAACCAAATCCCCCAAACCATAACTACAATCGAATATGGTTTTACAAATTAAGCCATTTTGAAAACTGCATGCAACAACAAATCTGGGCAAACCCATATTAGATATTTGTCCATATCTCTCAAGTCATTCACCTTCTGAAGAATCCTCCTACTCATTACCCAAATTAAGCCTTTCTGCACAAAACCCATGTTCTAGAGTTTGGATATTCATCCTCATTATCTCAAGAATCACGCTGGAAGTTAATTGCAACTAATTTGACACGTTTTTTACTGAAAACCTTTGACCACGCCTGGAGGATTCCATGTGTGACCTGAGCACGAACCAAGCAACATGCACCATACTGACATATAGATCTTTGAAACCCAGGTGGTCGTTTTTCAATTGGAGATGCGAAAGTATGCTAACAACCAAACTCAGGTATAGGAAGTGAATTTTCGGTACATGAACATAACTGAGAAAATCATCATTAGTAATATATGTTCTAGAAATTGAATCTAACCTATCAAAGACATCATAAATCAATAAAATGCACAACATTGACCTCTTAAAGATTTTTAAAGGCATTTGACTTCAAAAACATGAAAATACATGGTAATAGGGGTAATAACTAGGTATATGGATGAGTTAAGAATAGACAAAGAGCCAACTAACAAGTGTAAAATGTGTCAAAATAGTGGCTCAAAAGGACCTGTACCTCTCCTCTGCACAAGCTACCACCTCCTTCTTAAAATTTTTGAGAGCCATCACAAATTATTCCCCAACAGAAATATCCAAAGAAGGATCGAACACCTTCCAATTCTCCTTGACCAACTAAGTAAATACCTCTTCTTTTAACCACTTTGGGTTAAATTTGAAGGGGATTCCAGGCCCGGTTTCATCCATGCCAAGCTCAAGGAAAATGGGGAAACAGTACAAGCATCTGTTTGGATCAACGCATGATCTATATTGTAGAACTTGTTGCAAAACCAAATTATGTACAATAAATATGTTCAATATTTTAAACACCCCTTCCCCTCTAGGCATGTTATTGCTCTAGGTGTGACCAATTTTGAGAGAAGGCACATAAACTAGTCCACCAGATTCCAAACGATTACCAAAATACTTTGCAAGATGATCAACCCTTGCATTCCCCCCCGTATTTCCCTTCTACTCAAGGTGAAATTCAAATCTTCCCCCTATTGAGGCGAGGAATGATAATGTCCTCACTCAAGCATTTTTTAATCTCATTGGGCTAGATGATATAGGCGAGAATGTTACCCTGGGCTTATAGCTTATTCAAAAATATCAATCAACACTCAAGAAATAAGTTCTTGGGTTGATTTTATTATCAAATTGTATGCTTTGCTTAAAATTAAAGAATTAAAAATATAAAAGTGTTTATGTACGAAGTTTATAAAATATAAATGAATAAATACAAGAAGATGTAAATTTGAAATTTAGCAAACCATAAGTCTTAAACTGAGAAGAAACCAAAAATCATTTTATTAATAACTTTTTTGAGTTACAACCAAGTTCTTCTTTACAAAGCCTTGTGAGAGTTTGGACCAGAATCAGACTTAGAAGTCTATGATGGTATTTAGAATCATACAAAGACAATTGGTGTTTGAAAGAAAAAGACCAAGACTAAAACAATTTGGGTCAATCCAAGCTATAGGCTCATCAGAGTCTTGACTTTGCAAAATAGTCTTAATCAGAACTGAAAATGAATTTAAAATTTCTAATCAAACTAAACAGACTCGCAAGATAATTGAATGACCTTCTGAAGCATGTCAAAATTCTATGCTTCCTAGTCCTTTCTTCTTTGCCACCTTTAGAGTAATCCTGCTGTCAACAAGAGGAGTTAGCTCTTATGAAACTAAAAAAATCAAAGAATGAATATCATGAATCTCACTTGAAACAGGAGAAAACCTTACTAGAAGTATCTCTCTCTAATATATCATGTCCTCCTTGTCCTTGCTTTCCTTCTTTTATTCTCCAAAAGGTAGTTTTCAAGTAGTTCAACCACCTTTAGTTACTAAATTTAAATAACTTTAGCTCATAATAGGACATGTTTATTTATGACAAGGATAAATAATAAATACATATACTAATTAATAGGTGGGGCCCCTTTTATGTCTTTACTGGTTTTATTTTCCATCATTCCCTTGTTCCTCCATAATTATATCCACACAATATGCACACATCATCATTCACACACACACACACACGTGTGTGTGAAATAATCATGCCCCATAATAATAAACACTTGTATCTCCAAAAACTTTAAAAAACATGATATAAGTTTCGCAATAATAATAATAATAATAATATCATCTATCCAAAAATATATATACCTCAAAGTCAAACTGATGTCACCATGGAAAATAAAATAGAGTCAAAAATAATATTTCTTGTTTGAAGCAGACTCTCTTTGTCCGCTTCCCTCTGACAATGTTGCCCTATGTTTGATTAAATTTGCATCAACGGATTTTTTCTCTTCACCCTTTGATACCTCTAGGTGCATGTCATCGAAAGTGATATTCCTTATATCATCTTCAAGCTTTATAGGAAGGGACCTAATAGTATGGGAGGATGTCTTTGAAGAATCTGAACTGAGAGATATGGTAGGCCACTTTCCTCTACTCGGTTCTGGCTCAATAGCTAAGGCTTTGTAGTTCTTTGGGAGATGAGAAGAATGCACATGTGAAGCTCCCGAAGCGACAATCTGAATTGGTTGTAAAGGAGGAGGAGGGGGGAGAGGAGGGGGGAGAGGTAGTGACAAGGTAGGACAATGCCCAACACTAGAGGGATGGCTAACCAACATGTTATTCCAACCATCATTGACTGGAGGTTCATGAGGCTGCATATGGGGCTACTCGGGAATGTTTGCGATACTTGAGTGAGGCTGAAGAGGGGGTCTAACTTATTTCTGAGGGGGATGGCTATCTCACAAGGTTTAAGTAACCATTTGGACCAACTAGTTGAATTCCTTAGAATTTGCATCAAAGTGGATGGAAAATTTCGTCTTCTTATTTCTACCTCTTTGCCAAAGTGTATTGGGCCCTCTTTCCATGTTTTCTTTATTACCCCTGTTTTCAAAGCGATTATTGCCTTTGCTGAAAAATCTCATCTATATACAACATTTTCAAATTAGTATATATACAAGAGACAACATATATAACATCTAATACACTTTGTCAACATGATTAAATTTGGCTCTGAGGGTAGCATGACTACATAGCATAAAAGGGAAATGAACGGGAAAAATGGGTACAGGGACAACAACCAAACTCTGCAACCATCAACTCTTATTTTGAAATCTAAACTGAAAATCTTTTATATATGCAGACCATGTTCTTCTTAAAATATGAATAGGAAATCATAAAGAAATTGTTCAACTTTAAACTTTACAACTATGTCTACATATTTTCTTCATAAAAATAATTAGCTCTCAAGCCATTCCCAACCATTTATACATGTTGTATATAATCATCAAATTCTACCTATCATTCATCATACTGCTAGAGAAACTTCTAGATCAAAACCGTGTGGAGTTTTGAAACGTACAATGTTTCGAGTGGACACTCCACCCATCATTAGGGACATGAAAAGCTGATATGTAGTAAAGGAGTGCCGAGGTATATAAATATAACATGATAGAGATTACCGTTAATCAGTTGGAATTAGCCATTGGCATCAGGTAAAATATTAGAGGAAAGATAAGGATAATTAAAAATAAAGAAGGTATTAGAAATATAAAAAAATTGAATAATTTAAATTACCGTTGAATAAATTGAATGACATTAATTAAATTTGTAATGATAGTATATAAATTTGATGAAAGATGAGAGTTATTGAGCGAAAAATCCATATCTTAGAGTATTCAAATGATATAAGGATAAAATATCAAATAAAAAAGAATTTATATAGTAGAGTATTCAAATGATGTAATGATAAATTATTAAATTAAAAAGAATTTATACGATAGAATATTCTCTTGATATAATGTTAAATTAAACAAAACGGGTAAAAAATTAGGGAGATATTGGAGATATGGGGATATGTCAAAAAACCTTAGAGTTAGGTTAGGAAAGGGGAAATGAAGGAAGATTAAGGGGGATAGTAATAAATTGATGATCCACGTGGATATTGGTGGCCACCCACCTATTCCAACTCGCTCCTCTTGACAATTTTTAGTTCAACACATTCTTCTGTAATTCTTTGTAATTGTGGGTTCTACACTTCCGGGGCTATCTGAAGCCCTACACAGCTTCTAGGTGGAGATTGGTGGTCTCCCACCTAATCCAGGTGGAGATTGGTGGCCACCCACCTAATCCAACTGGATTATTTTGGATGTTTTCATGTCAATACATTTTTTTGTACTTCCAAGGTCGTTTTGGGGCCCTTAAATATTGTTTTTTTGGCTTGTCATAGTCAAATTGTAGACATAGTCAGAGTTTGATGGCATAATGTGTATTTCTCAAAAATACTTTTCTAACGGGCTATCACGCGCCTAAAACAAAGGTCGTATGCAAAAATTACGACCCCATTGGGGCCCACATAAATTTTGGTGTTTCATCTCCTAGGGTTAGGTTTTTGGATGTCTAGGGTTTTGGCATTCATGAGTAATGTTAAAAAGGCCTATGGAGCCTCATTGTAATCATTCTGTGAATGAAAAAAGAATTAGAGATTTGGAGAGAATATGCCAGGAAAGGATAAAAAAGGGACTAAGGGGATGTTTGGCTAAATAGATAGGCCAGGGAGGCAGGAGGTGTCAAATGTGGAGGTCTGATGGTCAAGGTGATGAATGATAGGTTTCCAAGAATGACCGAGTTTGTAGCCATCTTTGCAATTGAATTTATCATGATGTTTTTCAGTTTCAAGGGATTCCCGAACGAGACATGAGGAGTAATGAGGGGTAGGGGCTAAGATTTTGTTCTGGTCAAAGTGAATCAGATGTTTGGATTTAGTGGAGCGTTTGACAATAACACCTTTAGAGATTTGGTTATGGACAATGTCAGTTATATGTTCTTTAAGCCTATATTTAAAGGTTATTCTGGTTTGGCCTATGTAAGATTTCCCACAAGAGCATGAAATCTGGTAAACTCCTGGGCCAAGCATCGGGTCAGATTTATCTTTGGCAGTTCTGAAAGGTTGCTTGAGGGTTTTGTGGGGTTTGAACACAGTTTCAATATTTTTCTTAGCCAATAGTTTTGCGATGTGATCAATGGTCTCTTGAATATAAGGAAGAGAGAGGAGAGCATGAGGAGGTTTTTGGTTTAGGTTTGTCAGCTGAGCGAAAAGCTTGGTCAATTTGGGAGAGAGAGTAGCCATTCAACAATAGGGCTTTGGTTAAATGGGACTTTTCCTCTACGAGGCATTGAGGAGTGGATATGCGGAGGGTTTAAGGAAAACAAATTTTTGAGTTGGGTGATGGTGGGAGATGGCATTGAGATATCTGTTAGAGTGAGTTTTCTTCTTGTAGACTTGGTGGGAGAGAGTCACCAGGAAGACGAGAGATGAGAACATCCAAAAAGGGGAGCAAGTTGTCTCTTTGGGTTTCTATCGTGAATTGGATGTGGGGGGGCAGGCAATTGAGATGATTAAATAAAGAGATCAGGTTGGAATGGGCATGGGGCCATATGGAAAAGGTGTCATATACAAAATGGAACCAACATTTGGGTTTGAGAGGAAAGTTGTTTAGGGGTAGAGACTCAAAATGTTCCATAAATATATTAGCCACCACAGGGGAGAGTGAGGATCACATGGCTGTGCCCTCAGCTAGTTCATAGAAGACTCCCTTAAAGGTGAAGAAGGTAGAGGAGAGGAATATCTTGATAAGGTTAAGAGTTTCAAGGTCAATGAGTGTAACAACCCCAGTTTTGATCCCTATGAACTAAAATGTTATGCAATTTTGACTTAGGCTGGTGAGCTGGTAAAGTTGTAAAGGGGCAAAAGTGCCTAGGAAATGTAATAGATCTATATATATTAATAAAATACATCGTTGGTTGTAGGTCAAACAAGGGAAAAATAGATAGAGGGATATGCTTCCACGAGAGAGGGGGCTTAAGGGGCTAAGTCCTTTTTATTATATTTTATTTACCCTTATTGGTTTTAATTGATAAAAGTGGTTACATGAGCTTCTTGGGAGGAAGGCCACGTGGTTCTTGATTTCATGTAATTATGAAAACATTCCTTGTGGGCTGTTTGGGGGTTGTTCTTTGTCCTTCTTCATTCACTCTTACACTCTTTCCTTGGGATTCTTCCTCGTTCACTCTTGTTAATTCATGTGATCTTGGTTGGAGCATAGAAACGAATGGCTGGAGGAGGCGAGCCATTGTGATATGGCTGTGAGAAATTATTTATCATTCCAGGTTAGAATGGAGGCCTATGGGCATGAGATCGATGGTAGTTCTAAAAGAACTGCCACATCTGGGAATCCTTGGAGTTTCTAGCATGAATATTTCTTAACCAATAGCACTAGAGCCCTAGAGAGAAATGGAACAACCTGATGGATTGCATGGCAGAGAAAGGGGTTCATTTCTTTGGGTTGTGTAGGCTGAAGGGGAAAGAGAGCTAGAAATTAGGATCAGTGTGTGGTTGGGAAAACCTGAGATCTAATTATCCAACTGTTGCTTGTTTTAGATTTGGCCTAGGACCCATCCTTGTGGATTCATAGCCTTGGCTCGGGGGTGAGCTGTTGTTGAGAATTGGAACAACAATGTCTATGGTTGGGAGGAATGTTCTTGGTTTGTAGCCAGTTGGTGTTGGTTTAATTAAAGATAAGTGATCTCTGCATTTTCTGTATATTTATATTCCACTATGTATTATTATTATCTCTAAGATTCGTATTTATAATGTGTCTTCTTGCTAGTTATTATTGTGCATGGCACTTTGTTCCTTTCTTGGATGGTTTAGAATGGATCTTGATTATTGCATGTGCGGTTATTGCATTAATTCATGCTTAATTTCAAATTAATTGTTACCAGAATTTGAGATCAGTTTTGAAGTGTGTTTTTGAGGTAGTGCGTTCAACCTGTGGGTGGTTGGGTACATTACAGATTGGTATCAAAGATTCTGGTTGAAACATCGAACTGGTATGGGCCAGAACGAGTGTGAATTTGAGAAATTTGTTGTGGCAGACTTTAATCTGAGTGAAATTGGGGAAAATGAAAATATTAGAGAGAAAGATCCCCAAATTCGTGTGCAAATTCAAGTTTTAAATAATTCAGACTGTTTAAGAAGTTTAACAGATTCGATTTGCAGAGATGTAGAGCCGAATTCGACCTTGAAGGTCAAAAAATTCAAATTTTTAATGGTCATTGTAGTGCAGGGAATATTTTAGAGAATCGGTGGCTGAGATCGTGTTCGATCTTGAGATCAATGACCTAGATTCGTTCTTGAAAAATGAAAAAATCCTAATGTTTTCAAAGTTTGAAAAAATTACCATATCAACGACTGATATTTATTTCGGTGTTTTGAAAATGGTGAAGATCGACGGTCCATGGTTGTTTTCGGTCATTTGGAAGTTGGAGGAAAACAACGATTGAGATCAGTTTGAGTGGGAGATCGACGACCCAGATTCATCTAGGTTTGGGCTGAAAATTGCTAAGTGTTGAAATTCGTCAACATAAATCTCCTATTATTGACGAATGATGTTTGGGGATCGATAGAATTTGGTGAAGTTTTCAATTCTCCAACATAAATCTCCGATCGCTGCCGACCGATGGTTGGGGATCGACGAAATTTGGAAAATTTTTCATTTGTCAACAAAAACCTTTGATCACAGATGGTCGATGGTCTCAGATCGACAAGTTTGGCGGAGTGTCGAAGTTTAGCCAAGAGGCATCTTCGATCACCAATGGTTGATGGTCGGGGATTGACAAGTTTTGGTGAAGTTTTGAAGATCACCAAGAGATATCCTTGATCACAGATGAACAATGGTTGGGCATCGACAAATTTAGTGTGAAGTTTAGATTCTTCCAAGAGACACTGCCGATGACCGATGAGGGAAAGGAAGGTGCTGACATGACATGCAACATCGACATCCACATGTCCTACTACATCATCTCGGTTGAGGCCTTAGGATGACTGATCCAGGTGGATATCGGTGGCCACCCACCTTCTCCAACTGGCCCAAAACATGTTTCTGGCAATTTTG
>JASDQU010292830.1:0-14267 GCA_032191745.1 Picea mariana
ATTGTTGAAGTGAATTTACTTCATCAAGGATGAGAAGGTAAAAATACAAAGGTTTCTATGTGTCCCTCCTTCTATAGTGACAAGATACAATATGATAATCCAAATACCTTGGAAAAAACCATAAGGAGAGCAAGACACCTTTATGAGCAAAGCAAAGGAAGGCTAGTTTTCCAAAAAATCTTGGAGTGAAAAGATGAAAGGGAAAATGGATCAAAGGAAGAAAGGTTTTAAGCCACCCTTTTTCATAAATAACTCCAAGAAAATAAACATGGTCAAGTAGCCCAAAATGAGAAAAGGAATGCAGATTCGTTTGTGAAAAGGCCAAGGAAACAACCTGTTCAATGTTGGCGATGTGAGGGAAAGCACTTATATAGGGACTTCCCTCACAAAGGAGAAAGAATGAGGACTATCCACAACATTCATGAGGATAAAACAATGAAATGCATGGGAGGAAACATTCCAAGGATTTATGCAGACTTGGAAAACAAGCAAGCTGATTATCAATCCCCCATGATTGAAGTGGAAGGTAAGATTAAAAACCAATCCATAGTAGTTTTGATTGATTCTGGAGCTATCCATAGTTACATAAATGCTAACGTTGTTGAAATATTTCACTTGCAAAGAAGTAAGCATAAGAAATCTCGATTAGTTCAATTAGCCACATGGTCTAAGAGGAAAATCAATGAGTTGGTTAAAGATTGCCTGATAGAAATTAATGGACTTAGCACAAAGGTAGATGAAAACATAATATTGTTGGGTTCATATGACTGTCTAATTAGCATGGATTGGTTGGAAAACAATCATGATGTACTAGACTATTACAACAAGACAATAACATGTCTTGACGAGGAAGGGAAGAAAGGAAAGATTCAAGACATTCCAAGAGCTGTAACTGCTAGAGAGATTTCAACTATGCAATTGAAGAAGAGATTCAGGAAGGGATGTTAGATGTTTGTAGCCCATATGGAGGAGGAACCCAAAGAAAAAGTGGCAAGCTTTGAAGACCATCCAGTCTTGAGGGATTTTGAAGATGTTTTTAGAGAAATTCTAGGATTACCACCAAAGAGAGACATTGATTTCTCTATTGATTTGGTGCAGGAGTTTCCCTAGTGTCTAAGATACCTTACACAATGGGAACACTAGAACTAAAAGAGTTGCATATGCAACTTGAATAAATTTTTAAGAAGGGGTATACACGCCCAAGTGTGTCACCTTGGGGAGCCCTAGTTCCTTTTGTGAAGAAGAAGGATGGAACCTTAAGGCGGTGTATTGATTCCAGACAACTTAATAAGGTTACCATAAAGTATAAGTATCCTTTGCCCAAAATTGATGATTTGTTTGATCAATTGAAAGGTGCAATAATATTTTTAAATATTGACTTGAGATCAGGCTATCATCAAGTAAGGATAAAGGAAGAAGACATCAACAAAACAACATTTAGAACAAGATATGGTCATTATGAATTCAGAGTAGTTCCATTTGGACTATAAAATATCTGTTGGTCCTAAAGTCTGCACATGACTACTAAAGGGTAGAGCTAGGCCACCTCAAGTTTAGAATGGTTGGTTTTTTATTTTTGTTGGTAAGTTAGAGGGTTGGTTTTACCAAGACAAGAGCATGGTGGGGTTGGAAAAATGATATGGATGAGGGTCATCCTTGGCTGGTGGCACACAAATGACAAACAAGTGAAATAATAGAGGTAAAAACAAAGGGAAACAACAAAACACTCAATGAATAATCTGCAATAAGAAGCTTAATACTTAAAATATCATTTCAAGACATTAAACATGCATCAAAAACACAATTTCTCCCACAGGTTGCAATAAAAAAAAATCTTCACCAACACATTAGTTGTTTTACAGGTTGCATATTAGTAAATATAAGTTATATAATAGATGAAGGAAATGAAATGTACTTTGCACAGATCAAAAACTACATTCAAGATAAGATAAAAACACATGAAGGTTTGGACAAAAAATTGTCATCAAAAGTATATTCACCAGGTATAGAGATTTAATCCATGCATAGAACAGGTTCAACCAGCTGATGTATTGATCTTCTTTTCCCAAAAACCGAACCCTCAAAACATACAAAAACTTCATATTTATCAAAGTTGTAGAGGCTCTCATCCATCTGGGACTGAGGCTTAACTCTACAGTACCAATTATAAAACAACTTATTAACTTATCTAAAAGCACTACTAGAGTATATTAAGGTATACTTCGAGCTTGAATTAATAAAAAAGAAGTGGTTAATATCAAACACAAATGACCACTTATGATGCCTTAATCTAAAAGAGTCTTGAACTTAAATAACTAAAATTGTTCCTAATCATAAACCAAACTGGTGCATATGTTGAATCGAACCGAGTCTTTGAACAAACTAAATAGGATTGATAGAACTGGATTCTGAGTCGAGTACATGTGCAATACTGGAGGCCACTCATAGATAAATGGGTGTGTTAGCAGCTTCTTCAAATTATCTCCTTTAGAAAGAAACAAGTCTTTTGGTACTTCTTCTAGAGACTTTAATATTTCTTTTGAAACCTGGAGTATAGTTTCTCCAATTCCTGATTATGGTGTTGCAAGGAATGGACCTGTAGCTTTAGTTTATGCACCTCTTGGCCGTCATCAATATTTTCTCTCTTAACTGTAACCGACCCTTTCTTCTTGTCTTTCTCTATTTAAAGAATACTTTAATGTTGTCGATCAATGAGGATAGGCCACTTTGGAAATTAGGCATTCAGGAGATTTTGAATGAAGAGTATAACTATCTCTTGAATGACTGAACTCATGGAGTCATTAACCAATGTTTATTTCTAAGAAAATCCACCAAAGATTAAGAATTTGATCATTTTAATATTTCAGGACTTCGGGTGCTCTAGCCCTTCGGCGCTCCGACACTTCGGAGCTCCGACGATTCGGGGAACTGTGTTTTCTTTGGATTAAAATCTCCCAGATTGACCATCTCTTGGAGTGACATGGAATCCTGAAATGAGTTCCATGTGTCATCTGAAATAGCGTAGATGACGTAGCCAAAGTACCAGAAATGAGTGCCACGTGTCATCTAAAATCAATTGACAGGTGGTATATGACATGTTAGTTGAAAAAGGACTCTGGCACTCTAGCACTTTGAGGCTCCGGGGCTTTGAGTTTGTTCTGGATCAAAATCTCCCCGATGACTGAACTCACAAAGTGACATGGTAGTGAGGATCCACTTCAACAATTCGGGGCTCCGACACTTCGAGGATTTTTAGGATTAAAAAAATGAACAAGATTGGACACCCTGACTCTGAAGTACCGAAGTAGGACTACATATTTATTTTCGGTTTAAAACCCTCGCAATTTTGAAGTTCCAAATGCACAAGATCCATTGATTTTAATTGACTGTCGGATCTCGACTGTCAAAAATTTTAATTTGTCTGTTGCTTATAACCTAAGCCTGAAATCTGTTGCTCTTGATTTTTGTGTATTTCTTTTGGATGTTTCCTATGCATATAAAGGACTTGGTCAACCTGTTGCATGCTCAATCAATGGTAAACATGATGAAATATGTTTCAAACTCAAACCATAACATGTAATCACCTTTCAAGAAAGCAAGGAAACAATGAAAAGCAAGTAAAGACTGGTAGGGGCCATTGGCACTGAGTCATTAAATCATGGAGAATAAACTTAGAAAACACAAAATGAAAAACATATTTGATGGATGTATAGGGTAAATGAGGGAAAGGGAAGGGGTGCAGACCTAGGTTACAACATTGGCTCCAACCAGGGATAACACTTTCCTGTGAGGTGCTATGAACAACAGATTGTGTCCCTTAGTTCTTTGTTTCTTCCCCCATGCCACCAATCACTTTACTCTATTTACCAGCCCTATTGCATGTCTTATTTCAACTAAAAATCATATCTGCAGCTATACCCCAGTGCCTTTATTGGGCTATGGAGTCTTTATTCAAGCTAAACCACTGAAAATGAAGTGCTCAAATGATGAGCTTATTCAACACACCACTACTCTACTCATCTAAAAACCAACTAATCATGTGTAATCTGATTTCCAGTGAAGCCATATGAGGAACTGATTAACAAGATGAAACTGAACTCCATCTTTAAGTACGAATATGCTAGTAGAAATTGAAAAATATAGCAACAACTTACAATATTGAAGCCCATACTTAAAGTTTTGAAATTCTTCCTTCACAAAATGAATGAAAGAAAATTATTTAATCCAATTTTATTTCATATGGATTGCCACAGGATATGCGAAAACATGAGAACCATACCTTGATGGATAAGTAGCAATAAATTCTTTAGTTTGACTTCCATGGATGATTTTTTCTTGCTGGCATTCTTCTGTTTCTGGCTGAAAGATGTCATATTCAGGCTTGAAGAAATCTTGAATCTACTATTCAATAGTTCTAGAAGAAAGGAGAAAAAATTGTTCATGACCTTCAACAGTACTTTCCTCATAATCATAAAAAAATGGAGGATCATTAAAGGCAAAGGCCTGCTCAAGTTCCTTTCAAATAATAATTTTTGTTTGAGACTTTGTAACAGAAAATGCTTGAGAAGAAAAATGATCTTGTAGAGTAAGAATATCTTCATCATAACCAGGATGATCCGAATTTTCAGAAGAGGAAAATATTACTTGTTTCTTGTGTCAATAATTATCAAATTCATAATATTCATCATAAATAGGTGCATCAAAAAGTTGTGCATCTTGTAAAGAATGATTTAAATTAGTCTCTTCATTTTCCTTCAAAGGCTCATCATTTATTTCATTGTAACCTAAAGTAGCAATCTTTTCAAGAGTATGATGATGCACGAATAATTCCTTATCTCGACCATAATCAATCATATATTCTATAGAAGATACCTCTTGATCCAATTTTGAAACGATTGTTTCCTCATAATCTATTTGAAGACCTTCATCACTGTGATATGCTAGTTTGCTAAGTCCAAGAAATGGCTACTGAAAATTGGCAGACAGAGATGCTTGTGTTTGGTTGAATCAACACTGCTTTCTTCATAGTTAACCAAATCTTTATGAGAAAATAGAACAATAGATTCATCATAAAAATGGATAACTGAGACATCTAAAATAATGGAAAATATATCCAAAGCCTTGTTATCATTAATTTCATCATTAATTCAATGCCCAACATCATTTTTCTCGATAAAAGAATTAGAAGAAGACTCATATATAATTGAATCTTCCTCCATTTCTAGTAAAGAGTACATGCAAGGTAGTGAATATCACATAAATTTATATGAGAGAAGTTTCTAGGCTACATGGAGTGCCTAAGGAAATAGTTTCAAATAGAGATCCAAAGTTCTCATTAATTTTTGGAAAGGTTTATTCAAGGGCTTTGAGAAAAATTTAAATCTTATTACAACATATCATCTAGAGTTAGATGGGAAAACATAAAGGACTAACAGGATAATTGAGGACATGCTTAGAATATATGTGATGGATCAACCATCAAAGTGGGAATATTATATTCATTTAAATTGAATTTTCCTACAATAATAGGTATCAGGCCTCATTGAAGATGAGTATGTTTGAAGCATTATATGGTAGAAAATGTAACACACTAGTGAGTTGGGATAATCCAATAGACAAAGCAGTTGTTGGGCCATACTTGTTAAAGGAAATGGAAGAGAAGATGGAAAACATAAAACAAAATTTAAAGGCTTCCCAGGATAGGAAGAAAAGTTATGTAGATAGGAACATAGTTTTCATATATTTTAAAGTAGGATAACATGTGTTTTTGAAAAACAAGGTAAATAGAAGTTCACTAAGATTAGGAAGATTCTTGAAGTTGGCAACGAGATATTGTGGGCCTTTTGAAATATTAGAAAAGATAGGGCCATTTGCATACATGTTAACTTTACCTGCATCCTTGAGAGTGCATAATGTATTTCATGTATCATTGTTAAAGAAATATGTGGCTGATCCTAACCACATAATTGATTGGAAAGTGATCCAGGTGGAGCACGAAGGGGGTTTCCGAGTGGAACCAGTACACATCCTGGAACAAAAATTCAAAGTTCTCAGAAACAAATCCATAGGGATGGTAAAGGTTCAATGAACCTTCTACAATCCTGAAGATGCTACATGTGAGCATGAAGAAAACATATGGGTAGAATACCCGCACATTTTTTATATTTTTGAAGAAAGCATAATGCAAGACTCCATTTTGAGCAGCTCAAATTTTGGAACCACATCTATGAGTCCTAGCCAACTGCATTGGGGACCTTGATAAAGAATGGCTCATTCCTTGGGTTATCCCTGATAAATGGATGGTACATCCATTGGGTTATCCTTGATAAATGAATGGTGCATTCCTTGGGTCAACGAGTTGAGAGGAACATGAGATTATGGTTGGAGCTACTGTTGGAGTTGTTAAATTGCATAATTTTTATTTCTAAGTATTGTGATGTAAATTTGCATATATGTAAATTGGCATAGAGTGCATCAAAGAAGACACACAATTGTAGGGGAGGGGGAATGTACCATCCCCACTATAATCCCTAGTTTAATTAATGATTGTGTAGATATAATGTGTGACTATGACCAAAGCGATGTAATATGCAAATTGTATTTCCTTGTTTTATTAATAAAAATGTGATGTCAGCTACTAAGGGGACATGGAAAAGAGATGGGGGCTGAATTAATCCATAAGAGGGGGGAGTGTATAGGATAATTTCCAAGAGGGGTCCAAGGGGGGAAATACCCATGTATATTAATTTAACCCATTTTATTGAATTGCTATTTGTATATGAACCTTCCCATTTCCGATTGAGTGTTCCCGAAGACAATCATTGAATACATGTAAGAGGGTGTGTGTGAGTGGTCACATCCCAAAATTTATTGGTCACATGGGGGTTGAGTACAATCATATTGAGGAAGAGTGTGAGTCAAGAAAGGAAACCCAAAGAGAGAAAATTTGTATGGGTTGGGACAATAATTTTACACATTTGAGTTTTTGTGCATGGGAAACAAGTAGAGAGAAAGTAACAGAGGTTGAAGTTGGTGCATCCATGGATGGATAATTATAGAGCATTTTTAAGCATAACTGGAGTGAATTGGAGCCAAAAAACTAAAGATCTGAGTTTTTAGTCTTGAAGAGTGAACTCATGTGTGAGTTGCACTAAAACAACAAGTGTTTGTTGTTGGTTTACTGATAGATTTTCCTAGTAGCAGTTCCCCCTTGAGTTCCCAGCTAAGATATTCCTAGAGACCTGTCCCAGAGAGACCTTGATAAATGAATGACACATTCCTTAGATTAATCCTGATAAACAGATGACACATCCCTTGGATTATCCTTGATAAACCAATGGTGGATTCCTTGGGCTGGGAAGGTCAAGAGGAAGAGAATTGGTGGAAAATTGCGATAGTTGTAGGAGAATATCAGCTGGGTTGCGAGTTTTATGAGCTATGAGTGGATTGTGAGAGACCACCCTCTTTTTTGGATTTCTAGCCTCAGCTTGGGGGGTGACTGGCTATTGAGATTCAGAATAGTCAGTCTATGGTTGGATGGAACGTTCGTCCCATGCAATTGGTTTCACAACTATTGTAAAACAATAAGTATTTTATCTTTTTGTTGTGTTAAATTATGTGTTTAATTGTTGTGCCTGAACTATGTGTATTTGAAAGTGATTTATATGTTGTTTTAATGAGTTGTTTATCTGCATTTCATGTTGATTATTAACATGTTTTATATGCTTCTATTTTGTGGTTAGAGTCAGTAGCTAAGTCTGTTTTAATTTGTAGTTGAAAGCTACATGAAATGCGTTAATTGTAAATGAATTAAATTAGTTAGAAGAAATTTCATTTTTATGTATATTCTACACCGTAATTTCCTTTGGATGGGCTCGGGGACATTACAACATCTAACAACCCGAGAGGGTTCTAAATATTTCCTTCTTAGAAAATATCATCAATAGCAACAATGTAGGTGTTAAACCCTAGGAAAATCCCCATGCAAAGTCCCATGTTAAGCATAAAACCCCTTATAAAGCCCTAGATATTGAGTTATTAAATTTCTAGTGTTATATTAGTAGGTCAGCTAGAACCTTTCATTGTACCCTTTCATTATAATTGTACCCTCTATCTCCTATATATATATATATACCAAGAAAACCTAGGCTTAGGATCATATTATATCATCTAATATTGTATTTTGAATTGGATATATTGAAAAAGGAGGTTCACGCATCGAAGTGGATTATATTTATTTACTTTTTATCATTTTAAAGGTGTTGGATCCTAACATTTGGTATCAGAGCATCAATCCCAAGGTTTTTCTTCTTCAAGTGAATCATCTTGGAATTTTTTCTATAATGTTTTTAATGGGCCACTTCAGATAGTGAAATTTGGAGGTTGCGTACAAGACACATCAAGGTATATGTGATAAAAATTTCAGTTTATGGGTCATTATACTTTCAGAGATATAGCCTATAGAAGATAGGGTTTTTTGACTCATCCTAAATTCAATTTAAACTAGTCATCTTGGGATTTTTGCTATAACATTTTTTCTACGAGGTTTCAGATAGTGAAACTTTGTGGATACTAAGAATAAATATCCTAGTATAGGTGGTCCAAATTTCAGAATCTAGTATTAAATATTGGACATGCGACATTCGGTACAAGTTCTTTCTACAGAAAAATACAAAAAACAACAAGGTTTGGGAAAGTTACCATAACTTTCACTTGGCACATCAAATTTTGGTTAAACCCATGGCATTATAGAGAAGACATATCATAGTACTACATGCTGAAATTTCAGACTCACAAGGGGAAAGATTTCAGAAATACATCAGAAGGAAGTTTGGCTAGGAGGACATACCCTAAATTAAGGGTTTGAAAGGTATACAACTTACAATTGGCACACCTTTTTATTGGAAGATATTCTTTTGGTGATTCAAAATTTGTGATAAAGAGGAAAAAAAGGATAATTGTTATTTTCTCACATGGCTTCAAAGGCTCCTCCAAAATTTATGTCACCCACTAAACCTCCAAAGAGCTCAACCATGACTCAAGATGAAATCAAAGATATTTATCGCCATATGGAAAAGAAGATCACTAAAAATAAAGAACAAATGGAAAAGAAGATCATTGAAAATAAGGAAGAGATGAAAATAAATATGGAACAAATGGAACATAAGATGGATGAAAATATGAAAATAAATATGGATGAAATGGAAAATAAGATGGATGAAAATAAAGAAGAAATGAAAAAATCCATAACTTGGAATTGCAAAATTTCATGTCCTCCATGATCTTTCATATTCTTGATGAGAGACTCCTTAAAGGAGATATCGAAATGCATGGAACTCATGGAAATAAATGTAGTATTCATTTTGAAAAAATTGTCGATAATAACCAATTTTCAAGTGGATTTAAATCTAATAGAAAAGTTAATTATGGTGGGGGTCCTAAGCTCAAATTTCACAATATTGAATTAAAGAAGTTTGATGGAACAAAGGTATTTTCTTGGGTGAACAAAATAGAGCAATATTTTGAACTGCATAATATTATGGATGATAAGAAAAGGATTCACATAACAAATTTGAACTTTGAGATAAAACCATAGCAGTCACTACTACATATGGGAAGAAAAACTGACGCCTGACTCTGACAGTACCAATAAAATCGGTCGTACTGCTATATTTCACTTGCATTTTTGCATTTCTTTTAAAAAAACTGCGACATTCGTCGACTATCCGACAAAAAGGAATTTATTGATGGATAATCGATGATAAAGTCCCTTTTGTCGAATATTCGACAAATATAGAATCCATCGAGTATCTGATGGTTGACCAGGTCAATGATCTATGTGTTTCCATACCGACGTTTGACAAAGCCAATATTTTTTCCTATTAAACAATGTCTCTATGGTCAACTACCGTCGAAAGTCTGACGAAAAAGTGATATATAATTAAAAAAGTTTGAAATATTAGAGACGTTCGACGTTGTTTCTATACTAGTGACAATTTGCAGAGGCTATAGGGGATAGTTTTTGGTCCGAATACATTAATTTATTTATTTTGTTAATTGAATTACAAAGAGTTAAACTACTGAGGTTAATTTTTGAAGATAATCATCAATGAAAGTTTGGTAAGGAAAAATGTCACATAACATTCCTCTAGGAGGACAAGGAGACATGATATTTGCATTGAAGGCTTTGGGTGATCAAAAATGTTATCGTCATTGTAAAATATGCAGGGGCTACAATAGAAGGCGACTTTTAATAAAACCAACTAAAAGACATTATAGAGAGTATGGACACCTTGAAGGCGGGCATGGATATCATCCCTTGGTAATTTATTCATTATATGTATTTATATTGCAGATTGTTTTTGTAAACACTTATATGTTAAATGTAGAAGAAAAATGATGTATTCTATTTTGTTTATGGATATATTCTACGTACACAAAAAATTGAGAGTAAGTTAAGAAGAGCAGAAATAGACATAAGATGTGGATTTTAATTGGGTTTTAGGGTAGGGTTTAGTGGTTAAGGGTTTTAAGGTTTAGGGGTACAAGGTGTAAGTGGTTAATATTTTAGTGGTTTAAGGGTTAATAAGGCCAGATTAGGGCTCAATGGTTAAGGGGTTAGGGGTTTATAGGTTAGGGTTTAAGGTAGGTTTAGGGTGTTTAGGTCCTAGGGGATTTAGAGGTTAATGGGGTTTTAGGGGTTTAGGGTTCAAGGGGTTTATTCATTAAGGGGTTAGGTTGGTTTAGGGGTTAATATTTTAGGGGCTTAGTGGGTAAGGGGTTATTGGTTAATGGTTTAGGGTTGAAGGGTTTATGGGTTAGGGATTAAGGGCTTAAGGATTAGGGATTTGGGGAATGGGGTTGAGGTGTTAAGGATTAGGGGGATAGGGTCTGTGGGGTCAGGGGATAGGGATTAAAGGTTTATGGGTTAATGGTTTAGAGGTTAGGGGTGGGTTAAGGGCTAGGGATCAAAGGGATATATAAGCTCTCAACCCCTTATAAATCGTGGTCTCCAAGTTGTGGGAAAGTTTCCATTGACTTAAAAGACGTGGTTACCAAGTGAAATCAAGGAAGAATATGATATAATGATGAAGATGAAATAAGAATAGGCTTTTTTTTTTCTGGTTGTGACTATATATCTCACAAAGTGTCTCTCTTTCTACATGTCAAGAAAAGTAACATTTTTCCTATATTTTTTCAACATATTCATAAAAATCTTGATAAATTACACAAGATTCATCATTGATTTGTTTTGCTTGTTTCTCACTATCACCTAAGTTGATTGCTCCATATAGAATACCAACTCCTAAGTACCCCCAACCCTTGGATTCCCAATAACCTATTAACCCATAATCCCTTATACATTGACCCCCTATAAACCCCTAAACCATTAAGTACCCCTATCCTTGACCCTTAATTACCCCTTAAACCATAACCCCTTAAATCCTAACCCCTAACCTTTGTATCACTAATGAATTAACCTCTCATCCCTCAGCTCTCAACCCCTTATAAATTAAACCGTGGTCTCCAAGTTGGGCCAGGGGAAGTTGCCATCCACTTAACACTTGTGGTATCCAAGTGAAATCAAGAAAGAATATGACATAATGATGAAGGAGAAATAAAAAGATGTTGTTTTTCATAGTTTTGACTATATATCTCAAAAAGTGTCTCTCTTTTTACATGTCAAGAAAAGTAACATTTTTCGTATAGTTTTTCAACATATTCATAAACATCTTGATAAATTGCACAAGCTTCACCATTGATTTGTTGTCTTTGTTTCTCTGTCTCACTGGCTAAGTTGGCTTATCCATATGGAATACCAAATCCTAAGTACCCGTTAACCTTGGATGATCAATAACATGTTAACACCTAAGAAATTATCCCTTGACCCATTATAAACCCATAAACCATTAAGTACCCCTATTTGTGATCCCTAATTACCCCATCTTAAACCGTAACCCCTTAACCCCTAACCCCTAACCCTTGGAACACTAATGCATTAACCCCTAATCCCTCAACTCGCAACCCCTTATAAACTAAAATGTGGTCTCCAAGTTGGACCGAGGCCACTTAAAACTTGTGGTCTCCAAGTGAAATCAAGAAAGAATATGACATAATGATGAAGGCAAAATAAGAATATGTTGTTTTTGTTGGTTGTGAATATATTTCTCACAAAGTGTCTCTCTTTCTACATGTCAAGAAAATTAATAGTTTTCCTATATTTTTTCAACATATTCATAAACATCTTGATAAATTGCACAATCTTCTTCATTGATTTGTTGTATTTGTTTCTCGCTTTCACCTAACATGTCTTTGTCTTTGTCTTTGTTGTCCTTGTTTTCCTATATTATATTTGTAAATGTTTATATCATTTTAATATTTGTTATATACACTAATATTACTTGATTGTTTGTAATTATAAAGGAACGATGCCCCAGGGCAGTTCATGTGGAGGAAGACGTGGTTGTACAAGCACTTGTTCAGGAACATGGAGAAAATATTGAAGATCAAGTTAATGATCCTATGGAAGAATATGATGATGCTAATAACATAGTTGAAGAATATGGGACAAATATATTGATCCAGGAGACAATTAATAATGTTGGAATGGATGATGATGATGATGACCAACTTGATGGTGTTTATGATATACATGTACTTGATAAGGAAATACAACCTTTTTATGAAGTCTCTAAACAATTATTCTCTTTGCTATATTGTTGCTAGTGAACTTAAAGGTTATGAACGGTTTGTAAAACACTTGTGTCACACAGCTCCTAAGGTATGTAATATATTTTTTCACATTTAGTACATGATGATAAAGGTTTTCTTTTTTCCTCTATTTTTATTATTAGTTGATCATCTGTAAAATTTGGATGCAATATGTATGATTAATATTCTTTACATTAACCAATATTTATTTTTTATGTTGTAGAATGTTAGGTGAATTTAAGTTACCATTGTCAAATATTTTATGTCACACATACCAAGATTTGCATGCCATTATAAAATATATTGGAATGGAGTATCAAGATATTCATGCATGTCCCGATGAACATATTCTATATTATGGAGAACATGCATCAAAAGAAGAATGCCCAAAATGTCAAATTAGTAGATATCAAACTGATCAAGTAACAAAAAAGGTGACTCACAAGGTTCTTCATTATATTCCCATAATTCCACGTTTGCGATGATTGTTTAGGTGCAAAAGCGTAGCATATTTTATGTATTACCATGCAAAGAACAAAAGTAAAGGTGGCGTTCTTCGAATGCATGCAAGTGGATCTGCATTTAAGAATATAGAGGAAATATGGCCACATTTTAAAGTCAAACCTTGTAATATTAGGTTTTCATTGGCAGTGGACGGTGTCAATCCATTTTGAGAGGTCATATCTACTTACTTGGTGTGGCCTGTTTTTGTTATCAACAATAACATTCCTCCATGGATGTTAATAAAGAGGGAGCACATAATGTTGGCAATGATTGTTCTAAGTATTTGTTTAGAATAATTGTTTTTAACATGGTAACATCTCATTTTTCTAGAAGTAATAAACATCCAAAAGACTTTGAAAATTAATACTATGGTTTTTTGGATAATATACTTGAGTGTGACTTTAAATCCTTCAAATTATTTATGTTCAACGTCAAATGGTACAGGCTACGAATGAATGAATATGATCCTAATAGAACTATTAATCAACATGGTAATGAATTTACCATGGTTAACACAACAAATGTTGAGCTAGGATCAAAGCCCTATGTTCTTCCAAGCCAATGCGAACAGGTATTTTACTCATAGGTTCTAGGTAGAGGGGTTTGGTCATATTTTTTTAGATATGATCCAAGAAGAAGGATGGTAAAGTATAATGTAGCAAAAGAAGATGATATTGGAGAAGAAGATGATGCAAATGAGAGGTTAGTTCATTTGTCAGAAGAAGATGTCTTACAAGTTCAAGGAGATGTTCTAGACAATGTTCTGGATGAAGATGATATCAAAGATGTGTTATATGAAGAACTTGAAGAAGTTGAAAAAAATGTAGGAGACAATGTTCCTGTTGATGATGTAGATGATGATATGATTGGAAATGACGACATTGATGATGATGTTTATATGGCCAATCCTTTCATCATCAATTATGAACCAAATGATACAGATGTTCAGTTGGATGAAGAAGACAGTTAATGGTATAGAAATCTTGAAATGTAAAAGGTATGTATTTATATGTTTTCAATTGATTTGTTCTCTTTCATTTACTTTAAATTTT
>JASDQU010292834.1:85-14321 GCA_032191745.1 Picea mariana
TAGTAACGATATGTGACCACTTGACATCTTATGCATCTTATTTATTGGTTGTATTTTCATATTTATGTAGCAAAGTGTTTATTTGATGTTGTTGTTGCTTTACAAGTTTAAAAAATTGAAAAAAATGAGTGTTTTTGTATTTTTTTGAGGTCTTGGGACATTTTCCGTCGATGTCACTGAGAAGTTACATTCTGGACCCTCGTCGACACTTTCCCCGACACGACATATACAACATTGCTTCCTACACATGAGCAGATTGCAAATATCTTCACCAAATCGCTTGCCAAGACAAAGTTCGAGTACCTTCGTGAGAGACTTGGCCTGGTGGAGAATGCTTCCCTAGCTGAGAGGGAGTGTTGATGATTACAGCGACGTGAGACATCCTCCAGGACACAGACTGAGTGAGTCGTCCTGTGAGAGAGCCCATGAGTTGGGTGTGCCCATGAGATGGGTGTGTCATTCCTCTTTGAGACAAAGATGGAACGTTGTGTGCCCCTGTGTAGGGAAGATGCTCATGAGATGGCTGTGTCGTTCTCTCTGAGACGGAGATGGAACGCTGTGTGCCCCTGAGTAGGGAAGATGCCCATGAGATGGGTGTGTCGTTTGAGATGAAACGATGTGTACCCTTGTGAGGGGTGAAGGAGCCCATGTGATGGGTTTACTGTTCTCCTCTGTGTAGAGAGTTGAGACGATGTGATACTCCAAATGATTCTCCTGTGAGACTCAGTGAGATAGAGATTTGTTGAGCAGGACGTCCCTGTGGTTGAGCACAGGTGGACGTGCCCCTTGTGGCTGAGCACTAGTGGGTGTGTGAGATCCCTTGCTATATTGTCTAAGAGTTAGATTTACCTGTAACGGTAATTATGATGTAAAGAGTATAGGTCGGCCCCACCATAAAGTGAAAGATAATTAATGTAAAAGATAATTAATATTGTAATTATTATTTATATTCTGAGTTATTGAGGTCGACCCTGTTGTGCCAATAGACATCACTTTTGATGTGTCTAGTCTAGTATAAATAAAGGTGAATCCCCATTGAGGAAATACACTTATCATTGTGTCATCTCATGATTTCAGAAGTTTAGGTCTGAAATTATGAGAACTGAAGCACTCTTTTGTGTGTTAGGTTTGGTGATGGCTAGGGGATCTTCTCTTGAGAATAGAGCAAAGGATTGGCTGGGTTTTCTTCCCTTGTTGAGAAGGGTTTCCCAGGATACTTCTTGTGTTCTTGTGCATGGTTATTCTTCTTATGATCTTGGTTTACTGTAGCTAATGTATTGCTTCTACAATGTTTATGGTTCAGATAATGCTAAACAGTAAATGAAATAAACTACACATGCATTAGCCAACCATAGTGAAAATTCAACACTACCCACTGTCACCTTAGATAGGTACTCGCCTCGCTTTAGAGATGATGAGATCACCTCAAGGGGGGAATCCCGGGTGACCATAGGGGAATTGAGACGGAGGATGAAGAGATGTTGAGAGGAACCCCTTAGGTCAATGATGGAAGAATTATGAGGGCTTGGAAATGAGTCTTGATGATGGTAAATGGTTGCCAAAGACTTGAGTACCTGCACCAAAGTGTTACACCTACCCGAGACAAGACAAACACTCGAGACACAAGCCCAAAAATCAGGTGGACAAACAAGTTAAGCTTGCTGTCCTATATTGCAGTAGTAAACAAGAATATATATCAGCAAGGATAAGAGCTAGTTACTGCAGATTTAACCATCAAAATTATCAAATAATATTGGACAATGAAATACTAAAACAGTAGATAACTTTCCAATACTTAAGCATGAACTTTGATGGTGAATTAGGGCTGCTATATGAAGTTATCAACAAAGTATTATGACAACCTTATGGCTTTAGCAAACAATTGCTACATCAACAAGATTTAACCACCAAAAATCACAAGTAAACCACCCAAAAGATGCACAATGATTAGTAGATTATTATGGCAGATTTCAAGCAACTTCTGACGATTGAAAATCAAGTTAAAGTAACGATTTGAAAGTTTTTGCTGCAGCCCTAATGGCTGTAGCTTTTAGTTGATTATAACCAAGGAACTATTAGGCCAATCAAGACGCCCTAGTGGCTTTAGCAAGCTTAAGACACCAAGAAAAGATTCCAACTTGAACAATTTCAATATCTCTCAAAATCATGTGTACCAATGCAAAATTAGATTAGTGCCTTGCCAAATGAGTTAGGGAGTCTTCTTGTATTAGGTTAGGTCTACTACTTCTCAAGGGGTGTAAGCCCTTTTACTCCTTTGAACAAGTAACCCTAACAAGGTAAATCTAGGAGGGTGTAAGCCCTTTTACTCCTCCTAGCAACCTTTGCAACGACTTATTCAATAAACAATAATGACAAACTTGGTGGAGGGTATTATCTCTTTTTTCACTCCAAGGATCTAGCCAAGAACAACCATGAAACAAGAAAGAAAAACTAACAATATGCTTATTTTTCTTACCAATTTCAAGAGAAATGCTAGACAAACCCTTGTTTACCAAGAAAATTTCATCACCATAGCAAGAGAATAGCCTCCAACAGATAGTGCACCACTTAGCTCCACTAGACAAGTATAAACCATAGCATGAGAGAGAGAGAGAGAGAGAGAGAGAGAGAGAGAGAGAGATGTAAATTTCCCAAGAGGGGCAAAAATTTCAGCCAAGTAGCTCTTCTCACATGAGAGAGTTGTGATGAAAATGAAACGAATTTGATCCTTATTTATACAAAACCTCAAAAAAGTGTTTGTCCACATTAGGTTAGGGTAAACCACAAAATAAGGGGGTCATTCCCCTTTATTTTGCCCCTTTACAATTTAATTTTGAGTTTACACATAAAGAAACCCTAGAAACATTATGTCATACCCTAAAAGGGTGACGTTTTGGCACTTTAAGCAAGTCTTTGAGCAAAAAGGAGGAAGTTATTGGGCCTCCTAAGCCTTCCTCTTCATGCGCTAGGCTCCTCTCCATGATGCAAAGGATCCTCTTCCTCCAAAGGTGCCAAGTGTCCATAAAACATCATCATCACCACCAAACCCTACCAAACAGGGCGTCAAGCCCCTAGATGCAGCGTTTTAGCCTCCAAAGGCAAGTCGTTGGGCTTGTAAGGGCTAGGTGAGGTCTTCCAAGGTGTCTTCCTTTGCCTCCAAAGGCAACGTTCATCCTCTGTCTTGCCCTAAGGTCTGGACTATGGCATCCAACCAATGGGCTTCTTGCCTCAATGAAGGCCCAAGCTGGGCTTGTTCCTCCAAAACGTCCATCGAACAAGGTCCTGCAAAGATAGACAAGTGCGTTCTCCAAGGATATGAAGTCAAATATATCATGGTAAATAATATCATATTTAATACAAGAGCCACCTAAACATGTGCATCAAAACTACCATATCAAATTAAACAAGTGCTCAAAGACCCTATGCAATTTGCCAAGTTTGGGTATGGGAGGGTTGACAAGGTGACCTATTGGGTGAATCATTCCTTAAGTCAAGGAGTGTTTCCTAGGTGGACCCTCTCTAAGTCACGTGGATAAGATGAAGTGGATGGGGGTAAGACTTTTGGGCATAGGGTTTGTTGTCATCCTTATACACACCTACAAGCGTGGAGAAGTCTCCAACCCACTTGGTGTGTCCTTGGAGGCACATTGCCTAAGTCCAAACCCACTGTCACCTCGACTTGGACTTCTTCCGTCTAAGCTCACTCCTAGGGAAGCCAAGGGGGGTAGACCCTACTTATTAAGTAAGTTGATTAATGTGATCTAGGAGTAAATTTTAGTTTATTAAGTTAGGGTAAGACTAACCTATATGACAAGCAACAATGCAAATGCAAAGCTTTAATGACAAGCAAACCTATCCCTACAAGCACAACTAAGACTAGTGCCTAAATATTGGGTAAAGGGGTCAATTAAGTTTATACAACAAAAATACAAAGAACAATTAAATGATCTAATTACAATGAAATGAGAATATAACTTTACCCTTGAGATAATTACAATATGAAATATACAAATTAAATATAACAAGGATAACTCACAATGAAACTAGCAAATTAGAAAATTGCACAATATATACAAAAGAATTCAAAGAACCATTAGATCCAATATACAATGAACATGAGCTATCCACAAATGAAAGAAAGTAACTTGCAATAAGTTGGAAATAAACTGCCAATAAGAGCTAGTGCGCAACTTAGGAAAAGAGGAGACTTCGAAGTAAATTACCCAAAATAAAGATGGTGCACAACCTTTAGAGATGTGTCACTTGAAAGTAGACGTGCCTAACTGAAAAGTAACTTAACTTGCCAGATAGAATAATGCTTGTAAAGTAAAGTGCAAGAAAGTAAAACAACACAACTTGTATTAAGATGTTATAAACTTGAAAAGTGAAAGTTGTGTAAGTAAATTTTTAGAAGAGTTTTAAGCCTTAGTTAAACTAGGTGAGGAGGCAAGCCTAGACTATGTGTCTACCCCTAAACTCTTACCGCTTTGACAAAAATGATTGCTGGGTGCTCAAGAAGAAGGGCAAGCAAGGCCCTTCCCTAGCTCCATAGGTCAACCTAGAATGCTTGGGCGCTCAAGTAGGGGGGAGACCTAGTGCCGTGAAGTCGTCCCCGACTTAGCACCCCTTGTAGCCTCCACAAGTCACCCTTTTTGATGGTGAAAGTTGTACCAGTTATGGGTGCCTAGTTAAACTAGATAGATTACTTCCCAAATAATTTACTCCCCTAATTAGTCTAGATGTGGATACAACCTATGATTGCTTCAAACTTGAAAGAGATTGCAACATAATATTACTTATAACTTAAACAAGATATTAACAAGAAACGCAAGCCTTACGATATTGCATGGGTTGGCTAGGCCAAACCACTTTGCAAGGTGTAGGCAAAATAAATAAATGAAAATAAAAGACTTGGAAAGTAAAAGGATTGCACCTAGCCACACAACCTTGCCTTAAGGACAAGTGAGGCAAAAGAAAAGATTAAAAACATAAAATTAATTTATCCTAGCCTTACGATTTTGCATGGATTGGCAAAGCCAAATCACATTGCAAGGTGTAGGCATATTAATTATTAACAAAACAGAAAATTACTTTTAGATGAGAAGGCAAGCCCAAGAGACTCTCTTGGGCTGCTTACAATGCTTGAAAGAATTGAGAGAAGAAGGGGGTTTTGAAACCCGAACTTGGGAGGCTCTTTTGGAGTGTTTTGAGCCCCAAAATGGGCAGCACCTCCCCTTGTTCTGGCGAGAACCTACAAAAAAAAACAATCTAATGCTTGCTAGAAATGCTGCAAAAGTGCTTGAAAATATTCAGAAATTTCTGTTAGTGTAAAACATAAATTTATAGGTAAAAATATGAACATTAAATATATATATTTATGCTATGTTCAGAACATACAATGCCTCAAACCAAATAGAGAAAGATGAGAGAAAATAACATAAATTTTTGGAGGCTTATGTTGGACCAGCAAGTAAAATTCCAGATCTGAAATCTACTTGTTTGAGCACCTTGGTGACCTGCAAATGGTGCCAATACTTGCTACAAAGCCAGTCAAGAGGTGAGTAGATCCAATAAACCAGTAAAATACTTTACTAGTTCTATTAAAACTACCTCACTAAAACAAATAGAAATACTTCTACTTATTCTACCGAGCAAATTACTTTGTTATGGATCTCTTAATATAGGAAAATAAACAAGCAAAAATACTAGAAACAAAACAATATCACCTCAATAATATTTGCATAACATCAAGAAGACTCCCAATGCCAAGATGGTGTTCCTCCAAAGCTGCTTTTATTCATAAAAAATTTGCATGCAAATACTTGCAGCAAAACTAGAAGAAATGAGAGAGAGAGAGAGAGAGAGAGAGAGAGAGAGGAGTGGGAGAGATTTGGGCATAATGGTGTTGCTCTGAGAATAGATGAGAAATGAGGAGGGGTAGGCATTCTTTTATACTTGGGAGAGAAGAGAGACCCTTCTTGGATGAGTTACAAGTATCACACATCCAAGAGAAATAGACAAAGTCAAGGAAGAGTCACTTTTAGGGTTTTGGTAGTGAGTTAGAGTTTGAGGGGTGAGGGGGAAAGGGGAAAAACACCTTTTCCTATGGTCAAACATGAGGTTATATACCAAGGAGGGTGAAATTAGGGTTTAAGTGGTTTTTTCACTTTTCCCACGTGTCACTTTTAGCTAGGGAATACCACTTTAAGTTGTTGGCTAAGCAAGAGGGGGTTCTTTAAGTGGAAAATTACTTTTCCAACTTAGGAAAAAGGTTAGGAAACCTTTCCCACTCTCTCTCATAACTTTATTCCCTTTTTACAATTTTTGCCATTTTTACTTAGCCAAATTAAAGGGATTAAATGCTGACTCAACACTGACTTGGACTCCTCATGGACAATGACCTAACAAAACTTGTCCAATTGAGTTGAAACTTAGTCGAAGATTGTAGGGGGTCTCTTGCCATTTATTTTGAGTACTCACACCCCTATCAAAATCTCTTAGGACCAAATTTTTACATTTTTACAACAAATTTAATTAAAATTACCATTAAATAGGTAATTTTAATAAATTAAAAAACGCTACTTCGACTCGACGGAATTCCGCAAAACTCTAGGAGATATCTAGCATGACCATTTACAATATTTCTAGACCCTAGTCACCCATTAGGGTCGATCACTAGAACACCTTTCACCACTTTGGAGGATTATTGTGAGTGAAAAACTCAAGGGTAATTAAAAATTACCTGAGGATAAAAAACACTCGATGAAATGACTTCTGTAATGATAAATTCCTAGGCAACTAACCTAAAATATGATCCATGCTGACCCATTACATTATTATCCTACACAGGGGAGCAGACATTCCGATTACAAAAAGACGTGCTGGGGGCAAAAATTGCCCTATAGAACCAGAAAGTCTTCAACTTTGTTGCACCATCAGGTACATAGCTTCATGGTACATGGAGTTGACCCCCTAGTCGAAATAGGTGTTCAACAAGGTTCATGACATACAAGGGTTCGAATTGTTTCATTTATGGGTGCCTTTGTAGAGGGTGTGCTGCACCTTCATTTTCAATGCATCATTTTTCCAAGCCCATTCATTTGCCATTAATTAATTAAAGTCTAGAACAACTAGGTACTCCCAATGGGTAACATAAAGCTTGGGGGGCAGTACCACAATGTCACTTGAAGGGAGAGGTACACAAAGTGCCATAGGGGTAAAGCAAAGGTTGTAACGCACTTGTGTAGATCCCTCAACAAGTGGGATGTCTATATAATATGAATTTGTTTCTTGCAGGTCTTTGATTTCTTAGGAAAAACGTTTCATCGTTCTTGTTATCGCGCAATTTGTACTTGCCCAAAAAAACCAAAGGCAAGTGAACAGTAAAGTGACGTAACCCCCCTTGATTTTGTCTTAAAAGGTAACCCCTTGTTGTTTTGCTTTCCCTCTTGTTTTATCTGATGGGGATTTTATTTATGAGATTAGGGTTTTATTTATGTGATTAGGGTTTTAATTTATATTGATATTAATTGACAATTTAATTAATATTTATATTAATTAAATGTCAATATTTAATTTTTATTTTTTAATTGCCCTAACCCCTCTCCCTAACTATAAATAAGACCCTACCCCCTCTAGCATTCTACACTCATTCTGTCTTCACTCTCCTTGCTGCGGCTACCTCGGTGATTGCTTACTCTTGTTGATGCGGCCTCTCTTTATTATCAGTTTCAGTTCTGAGTTTTTCTGTTTGGCTGGAAGCTTCTCCCTTAAGAGTCTGCTGATGTATGACTGCTGATTTGCTACCTGGAAGGTGCCTCCCTTGCTGCCGGACCTGCTTCTCTTACTGCTAGACCTGTCTCCTTGATGCCGGATCTATCCTCTTACAGTCGGGTTTGTTTCTGTAGGGTGCCGATCCCCCTTTAGGGCCACAGATTGTGAGTAAGTGTCGCGGGCCTCTTTCTGGGCATTCTCCCTTGCTGTGTGGACTCCCTATTAGCTGTTGTGTGGCGTACAGAGAACCCTGTGGGGGTTAGCTGCTTTGCTGTCCAGTTTTGAGAGAGGGTTTTGCTGTGTGTGCAAAGTGAAGGTTTTGCTATCCTAGTTTGATCTCCTTGCTGTCCAGATCTGTGGAAGGTTTTTCTTGTGGATGATCTCAGTGCTGTCTAGATCTGTGTGAAGGTTTTTCTTGTGGATGATCTCAATGCTGTCCAGATCTGTGTGAAGTTTTCTCTTGTGGATGATCTCCTTGCTGTCCAGATCTGTGGAAGGTTTTTCTTGTAGACGATCTCCTTGCTGTCCAGATCTGTGTGAGGGTTTTGCTTGTGGTTGATTTCCTTCTTGTCCAGTTCTCCTTCCTGTGCTATCACTGTTTATTGGAGGGTTTCCTATCTATGGAAAAACTGTCCCACAGTGCTCTTTGACAGAGATCAAACCCTAGAGGTTTGATTTATGAACCTAAACTAAGTCTGAGCATACTTACAGAGGCATACATCTCACTTGTGAGGGGTACATCTCTCATTGATTCAAGAGGTAAGCTAAAAGTTTCTTTTTATAACTCATAAATTTTTTATTTGCTTCAGATTTGTTTGAATGATTTATTCTTTATGCTGATCTAGTAATCGGAAAAATTTTAAAAGCACTTTTATTTTGAATTTTCCCTATTTCTAACAATGTCAAAGAACTCAATGGAAATATACTAGAATAGGACTCAAGATTGTCTTGCAACGACTTTATTTTTTGACTGAACATAAAGCAAAGACATGACTCGATAACTTGAAAAACCACCATTCGAAATAAAAACCCAAATAACTTAAAACCACCTCTTAGAGCTTAACTTGACAAAACATGAAAGTAAATACTGGGAAATAAACCTAAAAAGTTAATAAATAAAAATCGAACTTTGACTTAAGTGAAAGGGAAAGCACAAAACATGACTCAAATTACCTGATACCTCAAGATGGGAACAATTGAACTAAATAACCTACTCAAAACTTAGATCTTTGTCTCTAATTTTTTTTTTCTTTTTCCTCTCTATCTCTCTTTCTCTTTAAAAACATAGATCATGGAAATACATCAAACCTACAATGATCAACATATTCAAACAACTAGTATAATGCAAATAAGTGATTGATCCTACGTGAAAGATCAAGATGTTCATATCTCTAGTGAAGCCAATCATGAAGTTTATTGAGATGGAAATAAATCTTCATATGCTTGATTGTCAAACAACCAAGTACCTCTATTAGCTGAAACTCAAAACATGGTTGCTCACTAGTGAATAAAAGGAAAGTAGAAAAGCTAAACTCTCGACTACCTCCTAAAATATCTCTAGCATCCTCAATTCAAATTGATCATGATATAATCTAATATCCAAGCAATGATGAAAATGAGGATCACACTGAAGAACAAATGTGGGCCACAATATCATTACCATAATGTGAGGAAGATCATCTTTTGTTTGAACTGAAAGATGTTCTTCTAGTCGGAATAATATCTCAATAGGGTGTTCATCTCGAACCAACCCATCTGTATAAACGAGAAAATTGTCTCATGCTGATAATAATCCTCATCATCAATTTGATGCACCTCCTCTCTACATTTTCCATTAGTACTAGGAAGAGTCAACAAATCAAGATGGAAACTTGGTTCCTCCTCCATGCTTGGTGTCGTAAATAGTATCCGCAAGATGTTGCCAACAATAACAAACAAGAGGTGTGTAAAGTTTCTCATAATCCTATTCATCATTATCATGATCATAAGGAGGTTTTTTGTAAATCTATGCATATGGTTCTACTCGAGTTTGCAAGATCATAGAAAAAAGCAATGAATCCCCTTGCCTATCCAAGTCCTCAAATTTAACTAGGTGGATCTCCTCTTCTTTCTCCTCAACCACACTTTTAGTGGAATTCGAGATATAATGAACATCTTCATTAGGCTCGAAGATTCCATCAAAGTCTTCTGGTTCCGAATCACATATACTTGAAGAAAAAGGCTTATCTTTCTCGGATTCAAGGTCCTCCATAACATTGCCAACTTGTAGAAATTTCAATGAAATATAAACTTTAATACAACTTCAGAAATTTCACCTCTTTCCTAGAGGTTTCCTGGATCTTAACCCTGTGAATTTTAGCCTTAGGGATATTATGAAATATGATAAAACAACATCAACAACGGACAATATTTCACCTCTTAACAAACCCATTGAACAACGCAATCCAAGAGAAAATATACCAAATGTGTGCCAACAAGTTTCATCCATGTTGCCGCCTTTATACACACCTGGGTGACGTGGAAGAAATCTTCAATCCACTTGGTGTGTCCTTGGGGGCAAGTCTCGACTCAAGGTGCTGTCACCTGATCCTCGACTCCTCCGTCTAGGCCAATTCCTAGTGAAGCCAAGGGGGGCAGTCCCTAAAGAAAATACTAAGGCTTGAACTAATCTAAGCACACGAAATAAATCTAGGAGTTTATTGCAACAAAGAAAACTACAACAAAAGTAACTCTAAACTAGCAACATATATCATTCATTCACAAAGTAATAGCTTATGGAGATAGATATTCAATTAAAGAAGTACTTGCATAAAATATGTTCATAGGATACGGATGCCTGCAAGTGAAATAACCATAAATAAATTAGATACTTCAAGATAGAATTAAAGATTTGCAAAAGTAAATACTTGAAGCAAATGGCTTCTTAAGATATAGAAATGACTCATGAGACTAGTGCCAAATGTTGAAATTGTGTGTTATGCTTTTGAAAGTGTAAAGTACCTTGTGCAGATTACTTTTAGAGTTTAATTAATGTGGGTTTTATTTTAGTGAAAATTTGATTGTGAGAAAGCAAATTTACACTAGGTTTGGCCCCTCAAGGGACTATCCCTTTAGTATAGAAATTTGCTGAGAACTTGCCGAAACCCAATGGTTTCACCCCCAAGCTCACTAGAGGTGTCGGAGGCCCAACAGGGAGGGGAGCAAGCTTGAGATATTCCGTGAAACTTCACACACGCCCTCTAGGTGGTTTTCTAAATCAAATAGTAACAACTATCTAGATTGTCCTATTAAACTACTCCACATTGACCAACCCGGTTCTGCTTGAAACTTACTTGCAAAAGATCGAGGCTAGCTCGCAATTAGAAGGGTCAGGAACATACACTGGGAATTGAGGGGAAATGTTTATTTTAAAAGAAATAAAGAAGACTGAAAATAAATTGTGGAAATGTAAATGTTTTCTAATTAAGCTACTATCCACATTGTCCAGCCTCTTTGCATAGGAGCTGAGGGGACGGGTTTATTTACTCCAAATTGAAATGATAGAAAATAAAGGTTTTCTAATTACTAATGTCCTCAGTGACCAACCTCTTTGTAGAGGAGCTGAGGGGACAGGTTTATTTGCCCAAAAAGTAAAAATGCTGAAAGGGAAATCTAATTAGCAATTAAAGATTACTTTCCAAAATGAAATTTAATCTATGTGATTGTTGTTGTAGTGTTTTATGCTTATTAAGTAGTGAAAAGAAAAAATGAATGAAGTGCTAAAGCAAAATACACAATCACTCCACAAGACACCACCCCCCTGGGGGGAAACGCAAAAGGGGCACTGTGTAGCCCACTCTTTTATTGCCTCGGTTACAACGATCTCTTTTTAAAGAGATTTTGGATCCTTATAATGATGGATCAAAGAAGTTTACAAGTTTACAAATGGTTTAAGAAGGTTAAAGGTGCTTCTGGGAGTCCCAAATGCTCCAAATCCTCCAAATTTTGGCAGCATATCCCCTTGTTAATTCAATGACCTGCACAAAACAACGCAAAAGATGGCCAAAAAACACTTTAAAAGTGTCTTTGGTTATTAGTAGACTAACCCAAAATTTTCAAAGTTAAATTCTATGAAAAATGAGCAAAAGGAACTAAGGAAAACAAAGGAGAAAGCTTGTTTCCTTAGGGTCTTTGACTGCTTTTAAAAAACTACAAATTTAAAGCACTAAACTTGCTAGATATGAAAGGTTAAGCATGAAATCAAAGATCTCTTTTATAGGCTTTAGATTTAACTAAGTTTTAACTTGCAAAAGAGACTTTCCTATTGCTAGATCTTGCTTGAAAAAGATGAATAAATTGAAACTAAGCTAAGATCTAAACAAGTACTTCTACAAATCTGATCTACTTATGTATTTAACTTGAAAAGAGGTAGATCTAGAATGTAGATTTAAGTAACCAAAGAATTTTAGAAATTAGAATTAAAGAGAGAAAGAGAGAGTAGAATTGTCTGATCCCTTGAAAAGCCTTGGGCAATGGGGTTCCTTCCTTTGGTGGAAAACTGAGGGACTATGTTGTTCACCACAATCTTGAAGAATGAGGAAGATGCAAGCTAGCTCAACCTATCCTTCAAGTGAGATATCCTGCACAACTTAAAACTTCTTGCAAAAGGGTTAAATGCAATGGTTTCATATAATATTGGAGCATGAAAGCATGAATATTAAGTTAATTAAGCATGCAATTCAAACTATCTAACATACATGAATCAATACAAATACTAAGCAAGCTAGCTTTCCTATTTCTATCCTATTGGGAGATAGCTCCCCTTTGAAGGCCAAGATTTAACAACAAGAGCAAGAAATCAACAAGAAAGCATATACCTCAAATAAAATTGAACATAGATGATCCACACAAGATTGCTTTACACCATGCAGTACCATCCAAAGCCTTTTTATTCCAATGAGAAAAATAAATTACAATAACATCAACAAGAAAAATCGCCCAAGCTCCAACTAGCTTAGCAATGAGGTGAGTGCTTGGTTTTATAGCAAGAGGGGAAAATATCCAAGAGGAGGAGGGCGCACCAAGTGGACAGGAGGGCGCACTACTTGTGAGAGAGAGGGAGTCAAGTGTGAGGGAGATGGTTGCCACCTCTCCCCACACTCCTAGAACTCTCTACATGTGAGAGTGATGAGGTCGGGAAGGGCGCCACCTTTCAAGAGGTGGGCTGCCCACTCAAGAATGCGCCACCTAGCAAGAGGGGCGCACCTCTCCTTTCAACACATGCTTGAAACCAAATGGGCTGCCACTTAACTCAATCTTCCAACCAATCAATTCACCCTTTGAGTGCCACATGCCTTCTTGGACTGTATTTGACTCAAGACATGTCAAAACATGTTTCCGACAAGTTTGCTAAAAAATAGTACTTGCTGATTTTTCCTGATTTTTTATGTCTTTTTTCACCTTTGTGAGAAAAATTAAATTTTTAGTGATTAAAATCACTAATTTTACTGACAAAAGTGGGTACTTAGGTAAAATGGGTGCTCTAGGTCAAAAAATGAGTACCCCCAAAGCATATAATGCCTCCTAGTACCACTTTTTTAATACATAATCAAATTACAATTAAAATAACCCTTTTTACGGAATTTTTTTTAGTAACTGAAAAAATTAAAAAAACTAAGGGGGACTTAGCACATTTCCATGAGACTCTAGGATAATGCTTAGCATGGTTATATACATAGGACTCTAGACTTAAACACTCCCCAAGCTAATTCACCAGACACGAGACACGGAGGACACATAAATACGAGTGTCGGACACGGGCACAACGACCCTCAGAAACAGGACACAGAGGACACGTTATATATATATATATATATATATATATATATATTAAATTATGAATTACACATACAAAATTAATAAAATTGTAAACATTTAAATTTNCATGAATGATGATGATGATACATATTACAAATTCATTATTCAATCTTGAATCATACAATGATACAACTAGTACTAACATAAATCATGAATCATGATAAATATTAAAACCATAATGACAAACATTGAAATTTGAAACACACAAGAAATTCAAATCATAAACTGCAGTTTTCTCATTAAGTCATCAAAATCAAAATGTGTTACATAGACATCGACTCCCGAGTCACTGCTACAGGCTACAACCTACAACCACAGGCTACTATAGGTGTGAATGCCAGTGGCAAATACAAAATAAGGTAGAACAAGATACTAGAACTGTAGATGGAAGAATCCCATAGCACAAGACTGCCATTGGTCACTGGTCAGTAGTCACTAGTCATCTTGCTCCATGTCATACTCATCGTCATCAAAATCAACGTCGTCGCCATTGTTCTCTCCTCCAATCTCCGGCTGCTCTGCATGATCATCCAATCCAATTTGTGTAACTAGATTTGCTGCTGTGAAGGATGACCCCTCAAGAGGAATATCATCCTCAAAAGTGACC
>JASDQU010292838.1:2814-13740 GCA_032191745.1 Picea mariana
GCCCTGCTACATCATCCACAACACCTATCACTAACATTCACTATGTCACTACTTCAGTCAATGAACACATGAGATTCCCTTGCTCTCTTTGCGATTCATTGGCTCATTTTACATACCAATGTCCGATGATCATCGAATATCGGCAAGGCCAATTGGCCCTGCTGCGCCGACCCACAGCAGAGTTAATTGACCTTACTTCACCATTGGAAAATCTACACGTCATTTATCCCGAGCCCGAGGCACTCCCTACGCCTCCATGGTTCTTAGATGACGTATCCGAGGATTTACCCCGTAACCCACCTAACTCTCCTGCCCATTCCTCTACGGAGACTCTACACCCAACCACCGCGGGTACTCCTCAGTCCTTCAATATCTGGTTTATGTCGAGTGAACCCTCACCCTCTTCCAGCATTACCCCCTTTGTTTCTTCAGCAGGGGGAAACCACACTGTCACTGAGATCACTCCTCACGATCCATTATATTTCCGTCGCTTCCAATGCGACGAAGAAATATTGGAAGAACTACAACACCCAGACTCTCCCTGGGATGCACTACATCATCGTGCACTCTTCCTTCCGCAGGAAGCCCTCATGCATCCTAGCCACAATCCTATTTTTGCGGTCGAAACCAAAGACCTTATTCCATCAGGGACTGTTGATTGGTTCAACAATCCTATTCCTGCACCCGACGCTTTTGAAGAAGGTAATCTGGCCAACATTTACCCAACCATCAAAATCGACATTTCCATTAAACCGGGCATCGTCGAAGAGATCATCATTGGAGAGGCTTGCACTCCTCAGGAAATTTCCGCATATAAAACCCTCTTCCAGGAATACAGGGATATCTTTGCCTGGTCATACACAGAGATTCCTGGCCTTGATCCATCTATTGTCGAACATCGCATCGACACCTGGCCTGACATCACACCTGTTCGCTAGAAACAATGACCGCTACACCCAACCAAGGCCTTGGCTATCAAAGCCGAAATTGACAAATTACATACATCCGGCTTTATTTACCCCATCGCTTACACTTCGTGGGTTTCCAACCCTGTACCCATCGACAAAAAACTGGGCACCATTCACGTTTGCACCGACTTTCACGATCTCAACAATGCTTGTCCAAAGGACAAATTCCCAACGCCTTTCATCGATCAGATTATCGACGACTGCGCCGGCCACGAGGCTCTTTCCTTTATGGACGGATTCTCTGGCTATAACCAAATTCAAATTCACCCAGCCGATCAATATAAAACCACATTCATTACCCCGTGGGGTACGTTTGCATATCGTGTCATGCCCTTTGGCCTCAAAAACGCCGGCGCAACTTTCCAGCGGGCCATGACATACATTTTTCATGATCTGGCTGCAATCATTCTCACCTACTTGGACGACCTCACCGCTTGATCCAAGAAACGCACCCAACACCTCGATGATTTACGAGTCATCTTTCAACGGTGTCGTCAGTACAACATCCGCTTGAATCCTCTCAAGTGTATGTTCTGCGTCAATGCAGGGCGCCTCGTCGGTTTCATCCTTTCCCAAAGCGGTATTACCATGGACCCCCTCAAAGTCCAAGCCATCACCGAACTTCCTCCTCCTAGGAATTTACGACAACTATAGAGTCTACAGGGCAAAGCCAACCTCCTCAGGTGCTTTGTTCCTGATTACACCATACGCACACATGGTTTCCTCCGCTTACTGCGTCACGACATCCCTTTTCATTGGGACGATTATGCCCAATAGTCATTTGACGATCTCAAAACAACACTTTCCAATACACCTTTGATTAGTGCACCTGACTATAATCGCGACTACATTCTCTACGTATCAGCATCAGCTGTATCAGTAGCCAGCGTCCTCGTCCAGCTCGGATATGACAATCATGAACACGTCATTTACTATGTCAGTAAGAATCTTTCAGGACCACCCCTGAAATACAAACATGAAGAGAAACTTGCTCTTGCAGTTGTCCTTGCAGTTCAGAAATTGCGCCATTACATTCTGCTTCGTACCACCAAGGTCGTCGTAGATTCCAACCCTATGCAATATTTGCTCAGCCTTCACCAAGTTAATGGAAAATTCGCTCGTTGGATCGTTATCCTTCAGGAGTACGACCTCGAGTTCTCAACACCTAAGAGTAAGAAGGCCCTCGTTCTCGCCGAACTTGTCACGGTCCTTCCCTCTGACACACCTAGTGCCCCCGTCAATACTGACTTTCCTGACGAACATCTCTTTTACATTGCTTCAGATGATCCTTGGTATGGCGACCNTGACGAACATCTCTTTTACATCACTTCTGATGATCCTTGGTATGGTGACCTTCTCGTCTACCTACGAACTCAAAATTTTGGTACCCACCTATCACGAGATGATCGTCAACGCATTCGCCATCAAGCCCCTTGCTATCTCCTCATCGGAGACATCCTATATCGGTGGGGCGTCGACACCATTCTTCATCGCTACCTGACTATTGACGAGGTCGACAGAGTCTTAAACGACTGCCACAGCAGTGCCTATGGGGGCCATCTTTCGGGCATTTCCACGACTCAAAAGATTATCCGGGCCAGTTACTTTTGGCCTACCTTGTTTCGCGATTGCATTCATGCCATGAAACGATGTGAGCAATGTCAGCTCTATGCCAAAAAAGCCCGAGCCCCCCCCCGCCCTTCTTCATCCTGTCATTACTGCGGGCCCCTTTTGTAAATGGGGCATTGACTTTATGACTTGCAATCCCCCCTCCAGAAATGGTCACAAATACATTGTTGTCACTGTTGATTACTTCACCAAATGGGCCGAAGCTATGCCCACCTTCAAAAACACCGTTGAAACTGCAGCGCATTTTTTCTTCAACCACGTCATATCCCGGTTCGAAGTACCACTCCAACTCGTTTTCGACCATGGGAAACACTTTGAGAATGAGATATTCATTGAACTCTCTTCTCAGTTAGGCTTCTCTCATGCGTTTGCCTCACCATATTACCCTCAGTCAAATGGACAGGTCGAGGCAGTGAACAAAGTCCTCAAGACCATGTTACAGCGCATGGTTAATAAACATAAAACCAATTGGCATCATATGTTATTTTCCGCACTATGGGCTTATTGAACGACAATCAAAACCGCTACCGGTTTCACGCCATTTCATTTAGTCCATGGAGTCGAGGCAACTCTTCCCATCGAGTGCAAAATTCCCACCCTTTGCACAACAATTGAGCTTTTACCTGACACTGCTCCGATGGAGTAGAGCTTGCTGAACTTGGAGTCACTGGATGAAGATCGTCGATCCTCATTACAGAACAACGAGGTAGCTAAAAAATGATCCAAGGCTACGTTTGATCACCATGTCAACCTTCGCTCATTTCGCGAAGGAGACCTTGTCCTCGCCTATGATATCGCTCATGATACCTTTGGCCACGGAAAATTCGAATCACTTTGGCATGGCCCTTACATCATCCAACATTGCCTCACCAAAGGTGCATACATCCTGTCCTCCCCCGAAGGCCTCACGCTCAAAGAACCCGTCAATGGGTTATATCTCAAGAAATTTTATGCTTAAACATAGTCATGCTACTTTAGGTTATTTTTCTTTTCTAGCATTTTTAATCTTTTTTCCCCCTCATCTAAACTATCCTTTGTGCTGTTGACAGATGCCTCCTCCACCAGCTTACCACATTGGTTACACCGACGGCGCCAGCCGTTGGACACAAAATCTCGCTTCGGTTGCTTGGGCTCTCTACACCCCTTCACATGAAATGCTACATTCCAGCGGCATCTGTTTAGGACCAGCAACCAATAACCAAGTTGAATACACTGCTATCATTGGTCTCCTGACTGATGCTCAACATCATCATGTTCGTCACCTTAGTGTTTTCCTCGACTCCCAACTAGTCGTTCTCCAGCTCAACAATGTGTATCGTGTACGCGATCCATGCCTCTTTCGCAAATACTTGCAGGTTAGATTATTATCTCGACATTTTGATTCCATTACATTTACACATATTCCAAGAGAATTGAATCAAACAATAGATGAAATAGCTAACATGGTGCTATATTGGCATATATCACGTCAAACTACACATACATAAACATCTCATATATCCTGTCACAGCATATAGATAGAATAGAAATCATCATCATCAACACAAAACACATGTAAACCACACTTGGATCTCAAAAACATGTATACTCATATATATATATGTGGGCCCCTCAGGCCATCCAAATGTTTATATACAACAAAAATACATTGGCCCGCAGGCCTGTGCCACATATCGGTACAAAAATTGGCTCACCAGCCTATCAAAAAAGATATACAAAATAGATCTATCAGGGTGCCTCTATCGCACCCCCAGCTGCTCCTCCCTTAGGAGGAGGTGGTGGCCCACCCCCACCTACCCCAGGCGGTGGTGGTGGAACACCTACAAGACCCTCCTACCCCGGCGGTAGGTGTCCACTGGTCATCGCTGCGAGCATGGCTGCTCGTCGCACTATCCCCCGCCATGGTGGCGGTAGTCCAGTGCACTGCTCCAGGAACCCCTCGTCCTAGATGCAGATCCAGATGCCCTCAGGCACGTCCTGTAAAACCATCTCTAAACGACGACATATGTCATCAACATCACCTCCGGCTGCCGCCGGAGGAGCGTGCGATGGCCCCGCACCAGGGTCATCAAAACGGTGCCGCTGCGCCGATCTCCCGGGCTCTGTTGGTCCCCCAGCAGCCTCATCCCGTTGACGCCTCCCTCCATGTGACGGTCTCTCCTGCTCTCGCTGAGCTGGCACTCTATACAACTCCACCTTGCGCCCGTGAGGTGCCAAATCTGCACATGCACCAAACAAACAACAACAGCTCGTATCAGTGTCTATACATCATACATATGAACTGATAAATCGAAAGCTAACATAAATAAAAAACATGCAAATAAACAGCATACCTCTATGGTCGAATACCTCCCCAGGAGGCAATACCATGTCCGGGTCCCCCCGGAAGTCCACCCGAGCATAGGGGAACTGGAGTATAACTTGCAGCATCTGCCGCCATATATGCGTCGCCTGCGCAGTAAAGTAATGTCCACCTTCACCACCACCGTGGCGAACCAAAATCTGTGACCACCGCCTCAAACGCGGCTCTCGTACCCCTGGTGCCTCTAGTAGCACCCTTGGGCACAACATCAGCACCCTCTCCAAGAAATAGGCTACCAAGATGGAGCCAAATGCAAACTCCCCGGTACCTGTCGACCGACATCGGTCCAGCTGCGCGATCATCCGCGCATGAAGGGTCAAACCCCAGGTGAACCAATCATGGCCCACCACCACCCTCTCCATCACCAGCAGCTCGCCACCACTGATCCAATGGGTCGCTCGTGACCCATACACCCGAACAATCATCGCCGCTATGCAATGATGAAACAGGGAATCCAAACTGCTGATACTCACTACAGTCCTAGACATGTAGTTCTCACCTGAGCAATATCGTCCGGTGACCTCAGCCAAGCGAGTATCCCTCAGCAGCACAGGCTCTGCCGGCAGTGGTGTTCCTCGGAAAGGGAGCCCAGTCAAGAAGTATATATCCTCCACCGCAGTGAAGGGGATCTGCTCTCCTCACACGAGGAAGCAGTGCTGATCCGGGCTCCACATCTCAATCAGGAACTGGAGTAAGTACTCCTGTGCCCATATCAAAGGGCACTAAAAAAACTTTAGCAGCCCACTGGTTGCTAAAGACGCTCGAACTGTAGGCCGTGCATTGGCCACAGCATCTCGCAGCTGCGACTAGTCTCGCTCGTGCCATCGCACATCCATGGTCACTGCTAGTCACCTGCACACAACACAGAGTCCTATATCAATATATGAAAACACCAAATGCATAAAAAAGACTCCCTTTTTCACCCTTAAAAACTTGCCTCAAAGGCACGGTTTTATCACTCACAGGCGCGTACACATGTACACCTGTTCACTATACAGGCGCGCACGTATGCACGCCTGTTTTTTCCACAGGCGTGCTCACGAGCGTGCCTGTTCACCCCACAGGTGCGCTCAAGAGTGCCCCTGTTCACCCCACAGGTGCGCCCCTAGGGTGCGCCTTAACTTCCACCTCACGCGCACCACTGCACGCTTATTCAGTGGACAGGCGCGCACATATGCGCGCCTTCCATTGAATCGCCCACACATGTGGGCCCACACTCTAGTCAAAACCCCCTAAAACCCCTTGTACGGACCCCCGTACCTACCCTGCCCAAAAATTGGAAACCTATTTCTATGCAGGATGATCAGACCACTAACCTGAAACTCGCACGCCATCTATCGGGTACCTCGTGCTCCTAGAATCACTCAATCTCCTCTGAATTTTCTCATCCAGTCACTATAGCAGCAGGTACAAATGAGGTGGCAATGTGGGCCCTACAGCTACATATAGGGTTTTTGCCAAACTTCCACTCACCATTCCGGGAGCCTACAGCGTCCGTTTTTCGAGCCGTCTTCAGCCACGGGATCAGCATCCCTCCGCCTACATCACGGCTATCCCTGGGTCACTTTTTTTCCTAGGCCCCCGGGGCACCTTTTTTCCATATCATGGTCAGGTACGCACGTGCATAGTCACATTTTTCAAATACATGCTCATATCTTAATTTCTCTTCAGATATTGTTCACTTTGGGTATTTGGTTGTTCTGTGTGCAGGTACTTGATCATCATCTCTCAACATCATTCCTTCAGGTATATAATCAACACTGGCATGTAGTCCCTCCCGCTGTATTGCATTTACATTTCCAATCACACCCTCTAATATTGGCCTTTAGGATACCTATTCCCGGCTCTGCAGTACTCACACCTCCAGTTGCATCTTCAGTACTGTAACCCGGTAGCATTCTTACTCACATGAGTTGTCTCATTCATAGCACCTTTTTGCACTTTTGACACTCACGTTGTTGTTCATTACCCTTTAGGGATGGGAGTCTTGGTAGTCTTTCATCATGTTGTAGATCAACCACATACTTCTTCTCCTCATTTTGCTAGCTTCCCATATGGAATCCCAGATCATCACTTCATGGTTACGTTCTTTTTACTTGCACCTCCGTAGGATCACGAACCCACCACTTCATCCACCATCAGTTTGCCCATCTGCGAACCTATCTCCATTTCACCTACCTCATACAGAAACTGACCAATGGGACCCCCACCCTTCATCATTTTTCCAAGAAATTTATGCCCTCCCTTGGGCACTCATTTCACACTGGGGCACCCGTTTCTGTATTTGTACATCTTTCCCAAATTTATTCATTATTTATTGTAAAAACGCCTTTATTTTCAGTTATTTACTTTTGTCATCACCGTTGGTGACCTGCTTTCCTGTTGGCCACACGCAACCCATGTCAGCCTTGGTTGGAGCATTACTTCTCATTTACTCTCGCCGACATTGTTTATATCTTCAGAGTACCACCTAGATCACTTACCTATACCCTCTGAATTTGTTCACCTTGTCCCGCCTCTGGCACAACTTATCCTCGGTCTTGGCGTCCCCCTGACACTTGACCTCGTCACACAGTTGTGGCCACTATTTGCCTCATACATTCTCTAGCCAAGGGCAGTCTTGAGTCTTCCCACTCCTTGACTTCGTCCATGTACCTCTGCCACTTCCTCACCACAGTAGATTCCGTAAAGCCCTTTGCTTCTGGGAGTCGCGTCCCCCTTTTGTAAACATCAACACAATTTTCCAGAAGGGCGACAGTATCTTGATTCTCATTTTCCACTCAATGAGAGATCTCGGATGACATAGGGGGAAACACCATTTCTCCCTGATGTCATTGACCCTCATAACATTCGACGCCAACACTTTCTCATGTTGCGGTGGGTCTTACTCTGTGACTATTGCAGTTTTTTCTTATCCGTTGCCGAAGACCTCTGACCTTGGTAGGGCCATCAATGCCCACATCACCGTCGCTGTTTATTTTCGTGACCTTTACCTATGGTTCAGAGTATGTTCCTTTACAGAATTGTCTTCTTCCTTTATCATTCCGCCCCCGAGGGCGCTGCAGTTGTCTACACCAACGTTTTCTTCATCTTTTTACATCACACGAGCATGGGGCATGCCCACCTCGTTTGTACACACTTGTATATTGTTTCGCACCTTGTGGAAGGTCGGCTTCTACATGTTCCTTTCTTCTCCAACGGATTTCTCTACATGGTCCCACTCTTGATCTCCCTTACAACACCATTCTCAGTAAAAGAAACATTGATGTATTTCGGCTATACGTGTGCTCCTAACCTCATCCATCAGGGGGCATCTGTTATCACTGAAATTTCGTCCGCACATGGCAACAAGAACTCCGCAACGTCAAAACAGGAAAGAAGTTATTCATGGCACAAGATTAATTCCACAGCATGGCAAAAGGGTCAAAAAACTATACAAAATGACCAAAATTGAAGGGCACTTTACAGAACCAGGGTGCGTGCGCATATGCGTGCAACAACAACATACAATGCGCGCATGTGCACACGATGTGCAGCTGTTGGGAGAAAAACCCGTGCACCTGCTAAACGACGCATTTATTGAAACTGGTCGGCCTCCCAACCACTAATGGATCAGTTCCCAAGTCGATTTGACACCAAATCCGAGCTCAATCTGCATGGTGGGCTGGTCAAAGACCTAATTGAGCCCTAAAGTGCCCCTTTTCACACTCCAAAGAGGTTACATAAACACCCCATGTTAGGCTATAAAAAGCCATGAATAACCATCACTTTCTCAAGGAATTCTTTGTATTGTTATGCTGCTGAGATTCCTAAGGACCCATTATTTGGCAATAAACATCACAAGTTGCATTTCATAGAGCTATTCACCCCTCTCTTGAGTGAATAAGCTTGGAGTTATTTCACCCACATTTTCATCTTTTCATTGTAAGGAGAGCAAGCTTTGAGGGCCACAAGAGCCTTCCATTGGAGAAAGAAGGGACCCAAGTCCCCTTTCTTCATTGTGCCTTTGGATTTCATCAATAGATCAGCTTATACATTGGTGATATTGGTCCATTTGTTTTTATTTTTCATTTTCTTCATATGCTTATAGTTTTAATTTGTTTTAGTTTGATTTTTGTTTATAACTTTGTTGTTTCTCTTTCTAACCTTTCCTTTCACAGCTGTCATGCCTAGAAGAGCCCAACTGGGCATGTAAGCACTCTTAATTTTCTCATCAAGTGACGAATTGGGTGCAAACAAGATGAATGAGGAGTTCATTAGCTCTTCTAAAGGGTTAGCAGCCATGGGCCAGCGTTGGTTTAAAAATTCTAAAGTGGAGGAGGTGCCATGGCCACTATTGTTCGTCTCGCGTAAGGTCACATCCTATGACAGAGGTATGTCGATATCCACGCTTAAACCAAGATGGCATGATATTTTGATGGTGGTTAAACAATTCGTGACCTGTGAGGGTCGGTATGGACTAGTTTTTTTCTACCACATTCGTTTGTTAATGAATTTTATGGGTTATCCAATGAATATGCCTTTTTATTTCTAGTGAAGTCTTTATAAAATGGATAAAAGGTTTAAAAGAGAAAAGGCCAATAGTAGCTTGTTCGACCATGTCCTAATCAGACTCATCGTTGTTCATCACTTAAATCTCCACGGTGATAGTTGGCAAGCTTTTATCTCTCGAAATGGTTTTGCTGATACAGATCCTATCCAAATTGACAAGCTTGTGGTTAGTGTGACTAAGGTCGAGCCACCCGTTCCCTTCCATGTCCTACTGCCCTCTCTTAAACCCTCATTCGACCCTGATATTGACTTACCCAATGTCTTAGCAGACAAGGTGGAGGCTATAAAAAATCCTATGACCAAAAAGGTCAAGGGAAACCCTACTGTTGATGGAAAAGGTAAAAAGAATGCTCGGCTTATCTCGAGAATAGCTAGGAATAAGCCTAAACCTAGTGTTGAGAAGAAGCTTATAGTCCTAGGTGAAGACTCAGACTCTGACATCGAACGCTTCCTAGCTAGTGAGTACCCTTACTCTCGAGGTTTGTGCTCCGAGCCACCCTATGATTTCGTTTCTAATCTACCCCCTTGCCTAAGGAGCAATCCGAGCTAACCTGGGATCAAGCTACCTAACAAAACCCTCGGCAATGTAACCAAAACCTCACCTACATTTTTGAAGCCCGGACAGTCGTCATGTGACCAATGTGATGTGTGGTTGTAACGATACTATATAGATGTTCCCTTATTACAGTTGAAAATCCAATCTTTGGAAAACCAAGTTGCAGTATTGACCATCCAAAGGGACAAGCTTCAAGCAAATGATAGGATGCAGAAAACCACTAGTTCCATCATTTTTAGGAATGTCGAATTGGCTACAGCCGTCGTCAATTCCAAAATTTCATGATCAAGCTATCTGCTCGTCATCCAGGTATGAATTTAGGTATCAATTTCATTTTGTGAATTGCTAGGATTAATATAATGATTTGAGTTTGGTTTTCAAATAGCTCTGTCTATTGTTCGAAAGGACTCTATTATAGCCTTATCGAAAACGGTTATGTTGTTCATCCTGTACATTGTTTTCATTTTGCTAAAATTAAATGAGGTTATGATTTGGTTAAATGATTTGGTCGTGCCCAGTTTAGCAATTGATTGGTTTTCGTTTGTTTTGATTTGTCTGACTGTTGGTGTGAGTTAAGGAAATAAATGGTTTTCTTTCACTTGGATTTGGTTGGTATCTAGTCTGAATAGGAGGTTTTGATGCTAAAATTAGAGCACGATCATGTTGTGATTTGGTATGATTTCGTTGTGGTCGGATCACATCGACCCTGATTGAGTTTTGATGATTTGATTTTTGAAACAATTTCGTGAGCTTGATTGTTATGATCTTTTAATATGCTATTTCATGTAATCTTCTAAATCAGGAGTACAACTCTGTTCGACTCCGATTTGGAAAAAACGACTCTGTTTTATATGGAAATG
>JASDQU010292838.1:13840-24576 GCA_032191745.1 Picea mariana
CAAACCCCCGTCCTGGAAGCCTTTTCCTACCAACCGACCTAATCCAACCACCGAAGGCCTTAATCTAGAAAGTATGCAATGTGCCCTTCAAACAATTCTAGAAGCCCAAGATAACTTGATGCCTCCTAAGATTCCTGAGGAGATAGTTGAACAAGAGACAGTTCAAGAAGAGGAGTCTTCTCCAAACATTTTTGGATGCTTCTCGGATAGCATCTTTCAAGCTAACTTCAAGACATTTCATCCTTATAATACCAGGAGTAAGACAACCAACAAACCTTCTACCAAAAACACTACAACTTCAACTCCAAAGCAATCTAAACCAACTGAGACCATACAGAGTAATGTGAACCCCAACTTAGATTATGATGTAGTTGAAGATCGTAAAAATTTGAGAGCTAACATTTCTATTTATGAGTTATTGAAATTTCCATTTCTGCTACAAAAAATGTTACAAAATATCTCGGAGAATGGCAAAAATGGTAATTCAAGTGGTAACAAGGTTGTTCATAACAAAGTCCCTCAAAAGACTTCCACTAAAATCCATCCTGATCCTCAAGATAAAGGAAGCCTTCCTGTAAGTAATGTAAATAATGTAAATAATGTAGATAAAGTAGCTTTAGAAACTATGAGTAAAAAGCCACAAGATACCACTCTTAGTACTCGCAAAAACGTACCTCCATTTCTATTAACGTTCGAAATCTTTAATAGAAACATGCATAATTGTATGGTAGACTCAGGAGTGTCATCCAATGTGATGCCATGGTCTGTATGCCAAAAGATTAACGCCGAAGTTGAACCCTCCACCTTGAAAATCATACAACTTCATCGGACAAATGTCAAAGTTATAGGTGAATTAAAGAATGTGCTTATTAGATTATCGTCTAACCCCAAGGTTCATCAGGTTATTGATATAATTGTTGTGGATATTCTAGAAGTGTATGGTCTGTTTTTAAGCAGGGACTGGTCCGAGCAGCTACATGGCTATTTCGCGACAGATTGGTCTCACCTATGGCTTCCAGAGAACGGCAAGCCTAATAAGATCAAAGTAAATCGTGAGCGCTACCTTAAGTTCAGGGTCACAGATTTGAACGATCCCAACGAACCATTTACACCTTCTACTGATTCACCCAAAGTACAAGGGATGGACACCTTTTTCGGCAATTTCATGGCCGAGGCTTCAACTATCACCAATCTAGAACAAAAATCCGAGATTGTAGCATATGTGCAGCCAACAGCTTCTACACAACGGTCTCATGTACCCAATGGAAATCAAATTTGGTCTCTTTATTTTGACGGGTCAAAGTCCAAAGAAGGAGCTAGTGCAGGCTGCATCATTATCGATCTGGCAGGTAACAAAACATTGATTGCATGTAGGTTAGAATTTGAATGTACTAATAATACTGCAGAATATGAGGCTTTACTGCAAGGTCTCAGAAAAGCTTTGGATATGAACATTCAAAATTTGACCCTCTTTGGCGACTCTGAAATAGTGGTTAGATAGGTGAGAGATTCTATCCACTGTATTTCTCTGCATCTCAAAAGCAACCAATCCGAGGTATGGAATTTAATGAATAAATTTTCTTCTTTCAATATAAATTCTATTCCTAGATTGAATAACTTTGAAGCGGATTTATTAGCTAATGTAGCCTCTAAAATTCTTCCTACAAAAGGCCTGTCCCCAGACACATTCTCCGTCGAGTTGTTGTTTCGGCCATCCGTCCCCAACAACATCACGAACTAGAGAGTATTTGACGACGATCAGCAGATTATTAACTTTCTGCACATGGAAGAAACTTTTCAAGGCGCGGTGATAGATGAACGCACACACGACGACAATTTGCGCGATTTCACGATAATACCGGATCCGATAACTCCTGAATCATCATCGGACATGGTAAACTTGATCCCTAAATCTGTAATTAGATTAGAGAATTTTTACGATCTTCAAGATAAATTTAAAAAGTCGGTCAATTGTAAAACCAATAGTTCCTCATTATCACACAAAAAAGTAAACTTAGGAACTAATGAAAGTCCTGAGTGCATTAATCTATAGGGGTAGGATGTTCTCAACAAGAAAAAGCTGCATTTATTAAATTGTTCAAAGAATTTAAAGATGTCTTTGCATGGACGTATGATGACCTTAAAACTTTTGACCTTAACATCATACAGCATGTCATCCCTATGAAGCCCCAAACCTTACCCTTTGAACAAAAACTGAGGAAAATGCACCCCAAGCTCGAACCGACCGTTCAAAAAGAATTGAATAAGCTCCTAAATGCTAAGATAATTTTTCCTGTTAGGCACACTCAATGGGTTTCTAAACTTGTCCCAGTCCGGAAGAAAAGTGGTGAAATCTGACTCTACGTCGATTTCCAAAACCTTAATAGAGCATCTGATAAAGACAACTATCCTGTCCCACCCATGGAACAGATCCTTCAATAGGTATCTAGTTCTGAGAGGCTATCCTTACTAGATGGTTTCTCAGGATACAACCAAGTCCTGATGTCTCCACCAGACCAACTTAAAACTACCTTCCGTACCCCGTGGGGCACTTATGCTTATCGAAAAGTGCCCTTTGGATTGATTAATGCAGGTGCCACTTTCCAGAGAGAAATGGACATTGTTTTCTGAGGCCTAATCAATCACTCCATCGTAGTTTACTTAGATGATGTGACTGTATTTTCTAAAAACAAAAACGATCATCTAGCTCACTTACGAGCCATTCTACAGTGATGTCATAAATACGACATCTCCTTGAATCCTAAAAAATACATCTTTGCAGTAGAACAGGGTAAACTCTTAGGATTCATTGTGTCTAGTGAAGGGATGATTATAGACCCCGATAGGACTCAAGTCATTGCAAAACTTCCCCCTCCTACATCCAAAAAATCTATGCAGTCTTTCTGAGGCTAGATTAACTTCGCGAGGAGATTCGTCCCCAGTTTCTTCAAAATGGTCAAGCCTTTATAGAATCTAATAAAGAAAGAGACCCAATATCACTGGGGACCCCTAGAAAATCAATATTTTAATGCAATAAAGAATGCCATAATAGACGCTCCATCTCTCATGAGCCCAGATTTTTCTCAAAACTTTACACTCTACACTTTTGCTTCTGACTGTTCCTTTGCCGCCGTCCTAACCCAAAAGAATGCCGAGAACAATGAAGTACCCATTGCCTTTATGAGATCCGCTTTCAAAGGCATTGAACTTAATTACCCAGTGGTGGATCAACAAGCCTATGCTGTTTTCAAAGAAGTTAAGCACTTCCGGTCCTATCTTTTGAAGTCAAGGACGAAAGTCATTATCCCCTACCAAGCCGTCAGGAACCTGTTAGTGTAGAAGGAACTAGGAGAAAAAAGGGCTAACTGGGTCACCTCCTTGCAGGAGTATGACTTAGAAATCACCCCAGCTCCGATAGTGAGAGGCTAAGGGTTATGCAAGTTAGTTGTTGATTCAGCAGCATGACAGCAAGAAGAAAGCGATATGTCAAACCTAGGACAACAATATCAAAATTTAATCTATTGCGCACAAAACCCTGTCAGTCCTTGGTATGACGATATAAGATTCTGTCTTGAACATGGGTCAGCCCACCATCACCTAGATCCCGCTAAAAGAAGAGCGTTGAGATTAAATTCTACCTCCTTTCATCTGGTTAATGGTATCCTGTTTCATCAAAGTTTTGACGGCGTACTGATGTGTTGTCTTGAAAAAGACGAAGCAGAAAAATTCTTGCTAGAGTTGCATGTAGGAGAAGCTGGTGGTCATTTTGTTGGTGACACCACTACCCATAAGGCTTTAAGAGCTGGTTATTACTGGCCCACACTTTTTAGAGACGCCCATGCCTTATGTTGTAAATGTATCATTTGTCAAAAAGCATCAGGGCGGTTACAGAAACCAGCCTTTCCTTTGCAGCCCATTTTAGTAGATTCTCCTTTTCAGTAGTGGGGCCTTGATATCATAGGTCTGATCAACCCCCCATCCTTGCAACAACACAAGTTTATTATGACAGCCATAGATTACTTTACCCGGTGGTCTGAAGCTGCTGCGTTAAGAACTGTCAACACTAGTCAGGTAATTGCCTTTCTAAATTCAAACATTATCACTCATTTTGGTATCCCTGACTGTTTAGTATTCGATAATGCTTCTTACTTTTCCTCTCTTGAGATGAGCGAGTTCTCTTTGGAAAAAAGAATTAAATTGAAGTATTTTGCTAGCTATTACCCCCAAGGCAACGGATTGGCAGAATCGACATATAAGAACTTGATTAAAATCATCAAGAGAACGGTGGTTGAAAATCACAAAAATTTGCACAATGCACTGTTAAACGCATTGTGGGCTGATAGGGTAACACCAAAAGCTATTGTAGGTAACTCCCCCCTTTTTTCTCGTTTATGGCAGAGAAGCAATTCTGCCACCTCACATTCTTCTTCCTTTGCTTCAGTTATCGCAAAAAGTTCAAGAAGAAGATTGTCCCCCTTTCGAAAACCAAATTAACGCTTTGATGAAGATAGAAGAGATAAGAGCCCAAGCTAAACGTAAGTTAGATCAGCATCAACTATTGGTTAAAAGCTAGTTCAATTCTAATTCTTCTTCTGATAGGAATTTTGAAGTAGGTGACCTCGTCCTGAAATGGGACAAACAACATGAAAGAAAGGGAGAGCACACAAAATTTCAGAACTTGTGGCTTGGACCGTTTTTAATTGCTGAAAAGTTAGGTCCTAGTTCTTTTCGATTGAAAAATCTAGAAGGACAGCCTTACACCTATCCGGTGAATGGCCAAGCCCTGAAAATATATTTTGCTTGATAACTACCCTTGTATACTATGTACATATTTTGCTTTTTTTTCGTTTGCTTTTGTTTTTGATTTCTCCTTTGAGTTTATCAGTTTGAGTTGTTGGAAATACCCATACCTGTATATTGAGCTATTCATATGAAGTAAACAGAAAATTCCTTCACTAATATAACTACTAAGAAAAGTGTATAAACATCAATGGTATATTTCTGAAATTTATATCTGTGATTAGTAAAAGTTTGTTGTTTGAAAGAAGTTGACTGATTTCAATCTCTGAGGAAAGCTTGTCATGATCATCTATTATCTTTTTGCGTTGTCCCTATTCCTTAAGGGAATGACTCAGAAGATGTCTCCCTGCCTTAGGAAGTCATTTTTGTAAATGAAACATCTCTGGATCTTGATAAAGGACAGTTCTAAAAAATTCTGATGAGGCCTGAAAAAAAATGTTAAAATATCATGATTTTCAGCGTCACCCCGCTCAACTATATATCTTGGAAAGAAAACAAAACAAAATAAATTATTAATAAGAGCTGTGGGAAGTGCTTGTAAAACCGCCGGGATGCTGAACAGGTCTGCTGGCAGCGGGTAAATGCATGCATGACGGCAAGACAACTTCGTCGGGGTACTGAACAGGCCCACTGGTAGTGAAGCAATGTCAGGTATATGAAAATTTGCAAATAAGAAACCTCTTAATGTACTTTATTCTGATCTAGAACTTCTTGGGAGGACACATATGTCAGAGTGGGTTAAATGGAAACCCTGTCGAGGCTATGGATGGCTGCTGGCAGCAATGGATATGCCAATAGTATTGGAGATTTTATCTTTAATACCCTGACTCACTAGTCTTAAAACTATTACCAGTTTTCATCTTTTAAAACACTGCTGGAATAGTTGGTTAATGATGATGTTTATACGATTTTATGGTTGTTATTTTTGAGTTGGAATTATCTTTCCTGTCCTAATCTGAATTTGTTCTTTTGGCAGAGATAACTTCTTCTACCAGTGTGTCGCCATTGTTGGCAGCCAATTCACATTTTCCCACTATCTCATAAGCTGCCTACACAAATGTTTTGCAAGCCTCGATTTTTTGTCGCAATTCTCAAATGAAACGACACTTTTACTTTTGCGTTATTTGCACACTTGCTTTCATTTTTTGTTTTCATGACTGTAAGCATGAAAACTTGGTCTTTCGAAGTCGCATTAAAATCATTATGGAATTGTCGTTATCATTCTTGACGATATGCCCATTGCGTTTACATTTTATTTATCATTATGCAGTTGGCAAAACCCTTTTGGTCTGTACTCATTTGACATTCTTTGATTGATTATGTAGTTTCATTTCATGAGTGATTGGTTTGTGATGCATTGGTGATTGGTTTCACATGTTATTTGATCATTTCACTTTGCACATTGGCTTCATAAAAGCACATAGGTGTTGTGATTAAACCCTTGGTATATATCTTTTAATATGACACCTAGTTCATGTTATCAAAATCATTGACTTGTTAATTATATGAAAAAGCATTGGTATTATGGATTAAACCCTTGGTGTGAATCGTTCTATACACCACATGTCACATGGTTAAACACTTGGTATTGGTTTCGATTTGGGTGTTTAAAACTATGGCATAACTTTGATTGTGCGCATTGGTTTATCCACTTACCAAAGGTTTCAATGGATTGATTGAAATGGCATAGTTATAACCCATGTGCATTGTGATTTGTATAGTTGAAAGCATCGACAGTTGTATCTTGGTAATGACTATTCTACATAGCCAGCAAATAGCTCCACCACCTTTTCACGATGTCATTAATGTTACTTCTATCCCTGTTTCACCTCTGTTAGCTTGGGTAAGCCTTCGGGCATTTTTTTCCTGTGTATGTTGCATTCAAACCCTAGCTCGTTCACCGTGTGCTTGGTTCCATGGCACCGGTGGTGAGAATTGAGCCAAACGGTAGCCAAGCCTTGCTACTGTTCGACAATGCATAGAAAGATTTAGAGGATAGTGGTTGGCTCACCTTCGTTCAGTAGTTCGAGGGTTTTAATCTAGTTGTTGCACAACAATTCGCCCTGAATTTTGATGGCTGTAGGGCCAAAGTAGGGGACATTCAGCTTGAGCTGAATGAGGAGTTCATTAGCTCTTCTATAGGGTTAGCAGCCATGGGCCAGCGTTGGTTTAAAAATTCTAAAGTGGAGGAGGTGCCATGGCCACTACTGTTCGTCTCGCGTAAGGTCACATCCTGTGACAGAGGTATGCTGATATCTACGCTTAAACCAAGATGGCATGATATTTTGATGGTGGTTAAACAATTCATGACCTATGAGGTTCAGTATGGACTGGTTTTTCTCTACCACCTTCGTTTGTTAATGAATTTTATGCGTTATCCATTGAATATGCCTTTTTATTTTCAGCGAAGTCTTTATAAAATGGATAAAAGGTTTAAAAGAGAAAAGGCCAATAGTAGCTTGTTCCACCATGGCCTAATCAGACTCATCGTTGTTCATCACTTAAATCTCCATAGTGATAGTTGGCAAGCTTTTATCTTTCGGAATGGTTTTGCTAATACAGAGCTTGTCCAAATTGACAAGCCTGTGGTTAGTGTGACTAAGGTCGAGCCACCCGTGCCCTTCTATGTCCTACTGCCCTCTCCTAAACCCTCGGTCAACCCTGATATTGACTTACCCGATATCTTAGTAGACAAGGTGTAGGCTATAAAAAAACCTATGAGAAAAAAGGTCAAGGCAAACCCTATTGTTGATGGAAAAGGTAAAAAGAATGCTCGACTTATCTCGAGAATGGCTAGGAATAAGCCTAAACCTAGTGTTGAGCAGAAGCCCATAGTCCTCAGTGAAGACTCGGACTCTGACATCGAATGCTTCCTAGCTAGTGAGTACCCTTACTCTCGAGGTTTGTGCTCCGAGCCACCCTATGATTTCATTTATAATCTACCCCCTTGCCTAAGGAACAATCCGAGCTACCCTGGGATAAAGCTACCTAACGAAACCCTCGGCAATGTAACCAAACCCTCACCTGCATTTTCGAAGCCCAGACAATCATCATGTGACCAATGTGATGTGTGGTTGGAATGACACTATATATATGTTCCCTTATTACAGTCGAAAATCCAATCTTTGGAAAACCAAGTTGCAGTATTGACCAGCCAAAGGGATAAGCTTCAAGCAAATGATAGGAAGCAGAAAACCACTGGTTCCATCGTTTTTAGGAATGTCGAATCGACTGCAGCCGTCGTCAATTCCAAAATGTCATGATCAAGCTGTCTGCTCGTCATCCAGGTATGAATTTAGGTATCAATTTTGTTTTGTGAATTGCTAGGATTAATATAATGATTTCAGTTTGGTTTTCAAATAGCTCTGTCTATTGTTTGAAAGGAATCTATTATAGACTTATCGAAAATGGTTATGTTGTTCATCCTGTACATTGTTTTCATTTTGCTAAAATTAAATGAGGTTATGATTTGGTTAAATGATTTGGTCGTGCCCAGTTTAGCAATTGATTGGTTTTCGTTTGTTTTGATTCGTTTGACTATTGGTGTGAGTTAACAAAATCAATGGTTTCCTTTCGCTTGGATTTGGTTCGTATCTAATCTGAACAAGAGGTTTTCATACTAAAATTAGAGCATGATCATGTTGTGATTTGGTATGATTTCGTTGTGGATGGATCACATCGACCCTGATTGAGTTTTGATGATTTGATTTTTGAAACAATTTCGTGAGATTGATTGTTATGATCTTTTAATATGATGTTTCATGTAATCTTCTAAATCAGGAATACAACTCTGTTCGACTCCGATTTGGAAAAAACGACTTTGTTTTATATGGAAATGATATTCTCATTTAAGCCTGTGTGAAAGATATCTACGCCTGAATCATGGAACGGTTTTTATTCACAACAACTATGTTAAACTCCAACTGTTCGATTCACTCTTGTCTTGATTGGATTGTTGTGTATCTTCAGTTAGTATGAGTTGGATTCGTATAAAAAATAGACTGGATACTTCTCTGTTTGATTTTAATTTTCAAAAAAAGATGGTTGAACCCAGATCGACATATGTTATCTCTGTCGAATTCAGTTAATAGTTTGTTTTGAAATGAATTCGACTAATAACTTCATTGAAAGTTAATCAAATTTGTCTGCCCCAATTAGCAATAATAAATTATGGAAGATTCTCATAGATCCTGTTATGATTTCATTTGAGGTAATTTACACACAAGTCTTGATTTTATTCACTAATGACATGGATCGTTGGTTTATGTTAATACAGTTATATCAAATCCGAAAATGATCCTGTTGTTTTCATATAGATTCAATCGTGTTTCCTGTTGATGGATATGGGAATTGATTCTTTTAACCATATTGATTTCAATTTGATATGAAATGATTTCATTACTATTCGATACGATTTCGTATACCTGAATTGGTAACGAATTAAGCAGAGTATAGCTATCTAGTTTTTCATTTGATTTTGTTTGTACAAATTGCATACAAGTGTTGACTTGAATGAGGATTTTTAGCAATCAAATATCTTTTGATAGTTTGAATGTAGTTCCAAATATTTGAATTGATTATAATGTTGATTCTGTGTCTAATTTAGACCAGCTACAAAATCGCAAGATTCTATAGCTAATCTATAGAATTAGATTTTTTATCATTTTTATGAACAGAATATCCTCCTAACTTGTCCATTTTTTACTCTTTTCAGGTACATCGGAATTGCATTGGGCGTGTTGGACAGTCTAGGAGATATTTGTGTGATTTAGTTTTTATTTTAGGTTCCTAGTTTAGTCAGACTTGGGATATTTTCCCAGATTTATGTAAACAGTTTTGGTAACTTCCACAGAGATGTTTTACCCTGTGGAAGGTCTTTAAATACTTATTATTTTTTGTAATAAGGAGCATCCTCACTTGTGGGAGAACCAGGATATGGATTTCTAATACAAACTGAGACAAGAGTTGATGTTTTGCTACAACTTTCGCTTTCATAATATCAATCTTTTGTTTCAAGTTTATGCATATCAATTTGCAGTTGATTATAGACTACTTTAGTTATCATAATCTATTGTAGGATGATGTGATTTGATTAAAGCATTATCCATATTTGATTTCTTCCATTGCTTAAAAATACAACAATTACTTTGTTTCAGTTAATGAATCACATATTTCTCTTCTTCATTAATTGGATCATTTCGTATAGGTGTTTACATACAGGTTTATCTAATTGTGAAGATTTATAAATTATAAAATTGTTGTAGCTTTTATGTCTTGTTTGTCCTGTAATTATATTGAAGAGCACAGCAGCTTCCTGTTTACAAGAAGCTCATGGATAATTCGGTGCGGGTTTCCTCCCTCCGATCAGCTAAGGAAATCATCATACAGGACAAACCTGGAGCGTTTCTTTAGGTTAGCTTGTTATTTATTTAATAGTTTGTTTGTTAGTAAAATTTAAGTAGTTTAGTTATATATATTTGTAGTTTAGATTAGTAGTTAGAATTAGTTGTTAGTTTAGATAGTTTCCAGTTTATTTCTTTTTCATAAAACCATAAAAATCAAAAAACAATATCTCTCTCTGTCTTAGGACAGAATGCAAATGAGTTTTTCAGGTTTTCATTCAAATCTGTAAATTGTGAATATTGTAAATTTGTGAATAAGATTTATTTATGTTAGTAGTTAGATATTTAATTTCTTAGAGTTAGCATAGTATTAGATAGTAGATTAGAATTGTTAGATTTGTTTAGTTTGTTTTAATAGTTAGTTTTAGTTAGATTAGTTAGTTTAGAATAGTTTTTCTTTTTTTGTTTTCTTAGGACTTAGATCGGCTAACGGAGCCGCTAAACCCGTCAGGGTGGTTCATTCCAAATGGCTTGGGTTATTAGACAACCCCGGACCGGTTCCACTCTCCCAGTTGACGAATGGTCAATTTCACC
>JASDQU010292839.1:0-14321 GCA_032191745.1 Picea mariana
TACATTTCCTTTTATAAGGTTTTTACATAGAAAAAAGCAACTTCTTTTCTCAGGAAAAGTTCTTCTTCCTTCTCTCTTCAGGAACTTAGGCCACTGTGACCCCTCTAAAGGCAATAGATAGGTTTACATCATTAACGATCATAGGGATGATGAAAATAATGTGTAACAGACGTGATCTCTATGAGCATTTTGAATCCTTTCGACAACCCTTTCATCCTCATGATCCTCCTGGTGAAACAGGACCATCTGGTGAAACTCTGAATCACCCTATCGATCAGGTCATTAACCCTACTATTACGTCAGCACAATTCCATCCTAATGTTTGACTCATCACCTCTACTCATTCCCAAGGCACTTCAATCCCTACCCCCACTTTTACGAACTTTAACTCTATAGCTCCACATTTTCCGCACGATCCTGCTGGGACATCTTTTCACCTGAGAATGCAAACCCTTGCCAACAAAATACAACCAACTAGAGGGAAACCACTATCTAGTGGACCTATCCCTCCTGGAGGACCACCATTATATGGTGGACCTAACCTTCCTAGGGGACAACCCCCTTTTCATGCTCCTCCTGGAGGGCAACCTCCCTTTTCCAGTCATACCCCAGTCGTTAATCCACCGCTGGCAGGGGGGCAACCTTCATTTGTTGGAAACCCTTCACAACCCTAGGGAGTATCTTCAGGAGGCACTTTTACCCAACCCCATGTTGGGGGGCATTCATATCATAACCCACAAGGAGGAGTATCGAATCATGTTCCTTCCAGAACATATTATGAACAACCTTATCCAGGCGGCATCCCAAACACCACCTAGAGTCCTCAGGGACAACAACCTTATCCTCCTCATGGTTCTAATGTGTACCCGCCTTCGGGATCTACTCCTTACCATCCTCATGGGAAAAATGTTTATCCTCCTTATGAGCAAGCAAATCACTTGGCTTATAATGCTCATAACTCACCGAGTTATGCAAATGTTTCTCATCCTTCATCAAATCCTACTTATCCTGGCCAGCAACAACCATATGTAGGAGGGCCTACTGGTTACAACTATCCACCTAACGTAGTTTATGGTCCTACTGGTGTTCCTATGCCACACCAGTATCATCTGCAAATTAACCAACAGCTACCTTTCCTTGCAATGTTGGATCTCCCAGACTTGTCTCGGTTAACTAATGATCCTATTTTTCATTCGCCGGTTTGGCCAGTCATTCCAGCTAAACTTCCTTCCGATATTCCGAAATTTGATGGAAAATATGGAGAAGACCCAAATAACCATGTGATGAATTTCTATTTGTGGTGTTCATCAAACTCCCTCATGGATGATTATGTACATTTGTGTCTTTTCCAGTGGACACTTACGAGCTTAGCAGCAAAGTGGTATATTGAACTACCACGTGCTTCTTTTCATAATTTCAATTCCCTTGCCATGTCTTTCCTCACGCACTTTCAACTACCTATTCGCTACGAGACAGGTATTGAACTCTTGACCTCCCTTCGTCAAAATGACTCTATGCATATCTCTGACAATATTCATGAGTGGAGACGACGATGAAGAATGATCAAGGTAATAATTCCTGACATATTATTGGTGGAATGGTTTACTAAATCACTTTTACCCCCGACCGCTCGCGATGTCGCTATGGGTGGCGCAGTCACCGAGGAAGAAACCATTGCTCGGGCTCAGTAGTTAGATTTGGTTTATTCACAATCTGGTACTTTGTATGATTTTCTTCCAAATGTTGCTCGAGCTAATACCTATCCATCCAAACCGTCATCCTCATCTCATGCGGACGGTGTTATCGGTTTCGTCAAAACTCACTCTAATTCCAAATCGACTACACTCTCCTCTACCTCCCCCCAAATTGAAATCTCTGAGGTGAATGCAGTTCAATCTGTCCCTTCACAGCAATCTGGAGGTAAGAAGAAGACAAAGAATAAATCAAAAAATACTAATAAAAATGAACAACCAAAAAATCAAGCTCAAACACCTGCTACCGAAAAGCAACCACAATGGAAACTAAAATTCTCATGTATCATTTGTGGTGACGATCACTACACTCGAGACTGTCCACATCACAATGAAGTGGCCAAAATTTTCCAAGGAAATTCACAACCCATTGTGCTTACTCAGCCTTTTCCACAGTAGAAATCCATGGTTTCTCAAACCCCCTCTCCTGGGGGCAGTTCTAGCCATCCTCATGATGAGGCCTCAACGAGTGCACATATTTATATGATTAATGGGATTAATTTGAACACTCACTCTAAGACATATGACACACCAGGTAACCCTGACAAAGGAAAGGACACTAATGGTACTAGTACTTTACCGGATCCATCACTGTCCTCTGTTAGTCCTCCATCGATTAATCCTTTTTCTGGACCACTTCAGATTGAGAAACCTACGTTCAACTCTATCTTACACCCTCCTAAGGGCACTATCCGCAAAGCTACCTTTAATCCTAGTTCATGTGCCGCCCAAAACTACAACATTGTTGAAGATTTGAAGCACCGTGTGCTATGTCTATGTTAGAAGTTCTACAGCATTGCCCTAGTCAATGTAGAATGCTCTTGGCCGCTATTGGCATTGTTGACCCTGAGTCATATAACCATATCATGTTTAACCTGGAAAATTATGCGTCTCGACTCTCCCACCAACTTTCTTTTCAATTTGATGTTGTTGTTCACAATCAACAAATCCATCGAACTATTCTAGGTGAGGGAGCCTCAAATTGTGTCATGTCTTTAGCATGTTGGAAAGGTTTAAAATCACCCTCACTTAACAAATCCCAAATTATGTTACATGCCTTCAATGGGTGAGGTTTTCATCCCCATGGGATTTTACAGTCCCTGCCCATCCAATTAGGTGGAAAAATTGTCATTGTTGATGTTGAGTTGGTCGATGCTCTCCTCGATTACAACTTGTTACTTGGAAGAAGTTGGTTTTATGCTATGACTGTCGTTGCCTCGTTGGTATTTTGATGTGTACAATTTCCTCATTAGGGAAAAATTGTCACTGTTGATCAATTAGATTTATGTACGACCGATGCTCACGCTCCTACTACCAACAACATTCATTTCCTGGGAAACCACAAGATTACGTATGAAAATGCTGGTGTTGGCTTACTGAAATATTCTAGCCTCATGGGTACCTTCCCTACACCACTTCCACCGACTACACATCATATTTCCACTGTCAATATGATTTCGACCGTCGCTTATCAATCTTTGGAATCATCTGACCCTTGGATTGTACCTAGTCCGTTGGAATTCGATGCACTCAGTGACACCGTGCCACTTAGTCCAGCTGAAACATCATATGTTTCTATCCAATCCGCTTCTCCCTCATCGGATGACCAACATCTATTGGCACCTGACAGTTCCTTGATGCAATCACGGTTAAGTTCCTTGTCGTCTGCAATCGATTACATTTCCCTAATTTTTCCCTCTAATGAATCTATCATGGAAATGTTGAGCATTGACAACCTACCTCAGGATGATAACCATCATCGATCCTCTTTTCTTCCTCCTCATGAAGAAATTCGAGCAAATATACAGTCTATCTCCCCTCCTGATGTTGATTTTCAATCGTCTCCCATGCCTTCAACTTCTGACGATTTGGATCCAGTAGTTGACATGGTGATCACTTCGGTAGGGCTTTTGGAACCTGAGCTCCTTATCCATGTCGCGACCCTCGACATGTGTTCCTTCCAGAGTGATTTTCTTCCATCTAATGAAGATCTCTTGGAAGCCATGATCAATTTTTTTCCCTTGACATGGTATCCTTCCAGAGCATTATTCTCTTGGAAGCCATGATTAAGAAGAGTCCACGAGCACAGTTTTTCCTCTATGTCACAAGCTCATTAAAAAATGAAACAGAGGCCTTGAGAATAGCTTTCCTCTCTATAGAAAGTTTGTTACAAAATGAAACAACAATCTGGGGATTGAACCTAGAGCCCTGAGCATAGTTCTCTTTCTATGTCAAGCTCGTTAAAAAATGAAACAGTCACCTCGCTTGAACCTTCATTTCATCCTCCCTTGTCATTTTTCTCCATCTAGTAGAGAAATTGGTGACAACCTCAAAGTTGGTGAATGAATTGAAGCTTGGAGGGCATGTCTCCAGTCTTTGATGATCATTTTGGAGTTTAATCCACTAGCTTTCAAGCTAGGGGCATACCAAGCTTAGTCTTTGTTCTTTCTCATGCTCGTAAATACATGATAATTCAACTAGGTAAATGTTTATCTCTTTTTTGGACCTACATGGATAAACGAAAAAGGAACCCCCTAGAGTCATCTTTGATCTCTTTTCAGACTCTCTAAACATGAAAAGATTGTCGAGTGATCTTGCTTCCTTTCCCACTTGCTAAAAGGTTTGAAAGGGCGTCTTTCGAGTGATAATTTATCTCTTTTTTGGCCTTGCAAGACTAACATTATAAAAAAGGACAACATTGGAGTTGTCTTTAAGTTGTTTTCAGACTCTCTAAATATGAAAAACCACCAATTTTACCTTCTCTAGACTCGTTAAACAATCATACATTGAACAGCCCATACGGGACCGAACCCTTACTTCTTCCAGTTAATTAAACAAAGGAAGAGGGACTTATCAAAGGTGAGTCATATCAAGCATGTGTTACCCTCCTCGAGCTTGTTAAATTAAAAAGAGGTACTCGTCTATCTGGATGGGGGAAAAATTGAAAGAAGCAAGCCAAACATTTTTTGAGAACACTACTAGTAACTCTTATGGTCTCCCTTGAACATGGCACTTTGTCTTTGCACACATTTTAATCCATTGAACCTATGCACTTAGCCAATCCTTTGAGTTCATTTTACTCCTTTGGGTCACCTAACGAAAGTCACAGCATCCACTGCATTATCAAGTTTTGTTCCATGTCACGTTTCTGTTGATGTGCCTCAGTGTTCAAGGGAAGTATCTGCCTCGAGAGTCAGTCATCACAAATATCCTATTTCAATACCTGTGTTAGTCCATGTTCATTTGATCTACCAATTACATCTCTATGTCAGTTTTGTGTCATTGATGGGGGACACATCAAGGCCCTCCTTCGACGAGTCTATTTGTGTCAACTTCAGCACATTATATAAAAGCTAGACTTAGAATCCAATTAGTACCTTGGGACCTACATGCCTTAATGGTAGGCCTCCTCATGTCCGAGACAGTGGGTTTACATCATTGACCTCTTATCGAATGATTCCATGGATGTTCGACTTCATCTCATTTATTCACATTCGTTGGAATGTACTAGAGTACCTTGGGAATCATTGACATCAATGGTGATTTCCCTTGCGCTTGTTAACGGTTTACATCATTGATCGGTAATCAAGTGGTTTATGCCATGTTCGACATCAAGACATATATTCACATGGTTAAATTCATACTACATAGGTATCGGTAAGAAGACCCTAGGTCAAGTCATCACTCTTATATGTACTTTTCCCAGGTTGCGAAGGAGTTCTTTTGAACTATGACACATATACTATTACATAGATCCACTTTGTATTGGTCATGGCTATGTCTTGTCATCGCATAGATCCATTGTTTATTCTGCGTGGCTACGATTAGTTCAGGTCATAGAAGTATATATCCACATTGTATCTGCAGTGGCTATACCATTTTGTCAATATAATTATGGATCCGCAGTGTATTTTATGGCGGCCATACCTAAAAAGTCTTTATCACTCAAGCATAGGTATGACTGCCTTGGGTTTGAAACATGTCATAATATTTGTTTGATGGTTGTGTGCGTCTTTTTCCGGTCTCTCTGCATCCATACCCTTGCTCAAAAAAATCTACAAAGTACTTCATTCATCATCATCTTCTAACTTCGTACTTTAGGGGGCAATCTGTTACACCTCAAAATTACTCACTTCGATAGTGTCGCAAGTGTCATCATTACGAGTGTTGTAAGTGTCGCATCTTGTCTGCAAGTGTCGCATATTGACTATAAGTGTTGCAAGTGTCAAAAATAGTATGCTTCCATATTGCATATGTCGTGCCCATAATGACATCATGAATACACTTAAGACACCTCAAAGGATGGTTTGGAAGAAGGAAAAACACTTGGCAAGAAGTACAAGATCGTTTTCATTGAGAAAATCACTTAAATTTTGATTTTTGTAGAGGAGCACTCCCCTAAGCACTGTTAGGGAGTGTTGGTGCACCTTGAGCTTCTTTGAGGAGTGTTGGAGCACTCTGTGCGCCCCTTTGGGGGAGCGCTACCCTCTTTTCAGAAAATTCTGGGTTTGTTGAGGCAATTTAGGGAAGAATCCCTCAAATATTGAAGGTAGTTGGATTCGAATAGGTGGTGAAGGCATGATCCTAGGGGAGATCCTCAACTAAAGGAGAGGAATCCTCAACTAATCCCAAATATCCCTCAAGTAGTTGGACCCCTCCAAGTTTATATAAGGAGGCCTTCTCATGGTGAAAGGTGGAATGGAGAATTGAGATTGATACCAAACTTATGATCCTGTAAGTGGTATTGGAGAATGACAATTGAGAATTACATCAAACTTATGATCACATGAGTGAGATTCTATCAAATTAATTAGTGTAGATTGATTGAGCAAAGGGCTTGGACAAGGAGAATTGGAAGAGGCTGATGCACCTTCATTCAAAGGATTGTAAGTACTTTTACTAGTTCTCATTAATATAATCAATGCTTGGCCTGTTTCTTTCAAACTTGTACTTGTTCCATATAAGTTTTTATTCAGTAGATGGATCTATGATTGAGTTAATCTCAGTAGAGTAGGAAGTCCATTATATCTTTGTTTGTTTTGCAGGATCCATCAGGGAGCTCAAGATCGAAGCTCAGCCTGGACTTTGCAAGGACAAATGTCATTCATAATGTACATATCTTTCTCCTTCTCTTTCATTCATTATCTTGATTAGATATAAAAGGAAGTCAATTTCCATGTTAAGCACCTTTTGTCTTGGCCTTAGGATTTTAGAAACCAAGAGGGAATCCACTTGTCCACATGGGGATTCACTTACAACAAGGAGAGGGGGAATGATTTTGAGAGTGACGTTATTAGAGGAAAAGAGAGTTGATTATTGTGATTCTGTGGATTATGGATTGCAATAAGTCTTGAAGAAGAGTTGAATAAGCTATTGGTTGAGGGTTAGGTCATAGGCTGAGGATCCTAGTGTGATCTAGTCCACCTCATAGAGGGTTCTTACCCTCATCTTGATTGTATTACAGAAGATGTAATGCACGCAGCACAAGATTTTGTAGTAGAATAAATAAAAGAGCATAAAGCCAGATCTTTATGGACGTAACCCTAGGAGGGGGTGAACCATGGTAAAATTGTGTGTTATGTGTAATTGTTAGTGAATTTTTACTTTATTTTTATCATTAGCTTATGAATGAATGGTTAAACTAGAAATATTAGCATGCATGCATAGGTTTAAAAATGAATAAATCAGGAAAGTACTTGAATAAATAACAAGGATAATGCATGAGTAAGGAAGAACACAATCCTAGATCCCCACTCTTTTCTAGATTGCAAACACCTGAGTATTGCAGTCACCCATCAGCCCAAGAATAAATGGAAGAGAATAATCAACATAGAGTGTTACCTACTGGAATACTTAAAGGTGTGATAGTAGATTTGGATGGAGTGCGTACTAAGGCATATTTTGAAGTAATAGAGATAATGGATGGAACAACACCTTACCCAACCTTACTTGGATTGGGAATTCGATAACCAGGCTATAATCAACCTAAAGACAAGAAAAATGACTTTTGAATCAGGTGAATATAGAGTCATTGCACCATTGGATCCTTTAGAAGGTGAAAGGTTTGTAGAGGCCACTTGTTTAGATCTGGAAGAAATAAACAGGTTCTGCAGAACCACCACATGACAAGAGGATTATGTTAACCCAACTACAAATGGGGTACTCAGCTAGAGAAGCATTAAATCATGTGCTTCTGAATCAGAAACAGGTTTGGAGAATTTGCAACAGCGATTACATGAAGTTTCCACAAGGAGCTGCGCAATAATAGATCGTGCAGTAAGATGGGTTGGGATAGAGATAAGAAAACCTCCCAGTTTTCATTGCCTAAATGACTTAGAGGAATTCTTGACAAAATATGAAGATGAAGTGTTAGAAAATCATAGGCTCTTAGCCTAGACATTGCACTCAAGGAAACATCTGCAAGATGGTGGGATGCGCACAAAGAAATAATCCAGGACTGGTATCAATGTAAACGACTATTGCGCATTAGATTTGGCACAAAACAGGGGAGCAATAAACTACAGAGGTATGATGGGAAAGGAACACCAATGGAACACTTGGAGAAGTGCAGGACATAATGGAGGATGACAGCACCAGAGGAATTGCCTCATCACTTTATCCATACATTGGAAAGAATCCCAGGGAACCGGTTTATAGACCAGGAGATGTGTAGAGGCACTACATAATGGATAGGATTACAACAGAATTTTCTAGAAACTTTCTCATTTTAACATGAGAACCCCAACATTGATTCAACGTTGAAGCTTATATGGGGAGTGATATTTATTGATGAACCAGAGGTTGAAATAATGACAGAATATTAACAACAAAACCGACATACAATCAAAGAGTTACTCTCATGATATCATGTGGAAGAGGGAGCACCAGATGAAGATGATCCATGCAATATTCAGAGTACAGAGATTGAGGGAGAAAGAGAAGTGGAAGGTCCATCTCTGTAATCAAAAGTATTTGTTGCACCAATCAAAGTCAAGAAAGTCAACATTGGGACTAATGAAAATCCTAAAATGGCAAGTATTGGAGTGTTATAGCAAGATTTGCCTCACCCCATGCAACTTGATCAGAAGGCCTTTTTCATTTCCCTAAGAGGACTTGAAGTCCCTTTTTGCAATTCCCGAAGATAAAAACATATTTTTCCACATATACGCGCCCTAACAGCTATATAGCATGTGTATATGCAGGTTGCACCATTACAGCCCGTGTACATCGGGTTTTGTGCCCAAAATTAAAAAATGGTGTCGAGTTTCCATGTCACGTCACGAGATCCATGATCCTTGACCTTCCATATATTGGAAATGTTCTGAATCAACCCTTCAGTTCCATTTGAAGGATATAAATGGGCCATATCCAAGTTGTGGAACGGAGGAAAAGAATTCAACTTTGAGAACAAAGTTACTCTGGAGAAATTATTCCCTTCATATTGAGTCAGCATCTCTTTGTCCATTTAAGTCTGAACACATTGTTCAGCCCCCAAGCTCTTCCCTCTTTGATGGAGAACCTTATTGTCTCTCTTATTCTAGATTACCTTTGGTTGAAGTGGTGGAGGCCTAGTTGGAAGCACTTAGTTTCTCAGTTTTGAATGTGTCGACACAAAAAAAATTCATTCATACACTTATGTTGATTACATTTTAATAGAAATACTCTTTTCTCGTCCAAATAATGTCTTGAAAATATTTGAATTGTTATTTCATGGGAATATTTGTTATGAATATCAATGGATTATGCTATTATTGTTACACATTATTTGGTTCACCCTAGTGATCCATTGACAACATGTGTTCATGTTCCCTGAAAAGATAAAAGAGTCTTTCTCCATAAGAAAAGTGATTTGCTTTCCTTTCTCAAAAACCATATTAAGGAAGGTTGCCGCACTCTGCAAAATGCATGGGGTGTGACAATGCCTGATCGTCGCACCCTACTCTAGAGATGGACTAAGACATCTCCACGGGCTGCAATATACCTAGGGTGTGACGATGCCAAAAGCTAAGGAAAAGTCAAACTTCACGAATGTTCTAGAAGGGAATCTTCTAGAAGATGAGGTGGCCTCCAAACAGTTTGGATATTACTCGCTTATCTAATTTGGTGGGATTATCCTAATCTCCTCATCCAGCCTTCTTTCACCCTATATAAAGAAGGATCTCTTATGGAAAAGGATAAGGTTGAATAGGCTAAGATTTGTATGGAGATTTCTACTTCAGATTATTCTTGAGAGCTTTGCTTTAGTTCTACTAACTACATGGTGGATCTTCTTCACTCAAAGGCTTTGGAGCAAAGGTGTGTGTGTGAGAGAAAAGGGCCATTGAAAGGAGACCTTGCGACATCAAGGCTTTGGTTGTATTCTCCACTTTCTATTTAATATGATACAACGATATGTTTCTTTCCCATAAAATCATTATTGTTTTATTGTATGATTCCTTGATCACATACATAGGTTTTCATTGAGAATACTTTGTTGCTGTCACTTTAGTTGGATTTTGTTTCTTTGTAGATTCAATATTGCAAGAGCATTGGAATGGAGTGAGGATGGCAATGACAAGAGGAAACGACATTTAAAATGTATGTTGTCCATCTCTTGTTAGCTAGTAAACACAATAGTTAAAGCCTAGGGAAAGTCTTATATTATGTTTTGCTTTGTTCTAATTCCGAGTGGAATTAAGAAGATATGTTTGTGTCTGCACTCACCGATTAGTCAAATAAAAAAATTGGCGACCATATTGGGGATATGACTTGTTTTGTTTTTTTGTCTCTTATTTTCTTTTAGCCTACCTTCCTTCAGTTAAATTCATTCGCTGAGTCTGTGGGTGATCCATTCTGACTCTCTGGGTCTGGAAGTTCAGTGAAATTTTTTGGCTTTCTTCTCTTTTTTCCTTATGTTCAGAGATCATCGCATTGTACCTTACAGATAGACTGCGACGACCCTTTGATGTCACACCCTAGTGGTCCATACCAGGGCAACGATGTCACACTATACCCTATAGCCAGCATGTGATGATCTTAGATCATTGCACTGTGCTTCATTGCCCACCTGCGACGATTCCTGTAGGAATTGTTGAAGCCAGCCAATTTTTCTTTTTTCACCCAGTTTTGCCTCAATTTCCTGGGATGAACTTATGATGTCGGTGTTTGATTGTTTTATAAGTTTGAAGCTTGCATTTGCTTGATTTTCAGTAATTGAAAGTTTTTCTTTGTAAATTTTGCAAGTTTTTGGCTTTCGATTTTTCTCACAGGGGTATAATCTCTAGATCTTGATTTTGAGTGCTTGTTTGACAAGGGATCTTTGAGTTATTGGAATTTTTGGATTTTTTATGTTCTAGATTGTTCATTGATTAAGAAACATTTTTGTTTGAATTTGATAAAGAGCTTTCTTATCTTCTTATTTTGTCTACATAGAAAATTTGATTTGGGAATCATGTTGAGAGTGTGTTACTTTTCTTGGATTACATTTTCTTCCTTCTTTGTATTGCATCTCTGATCTGATCTGAGAAAGGAAGAACTGAAAATCATTTTCTTTTAGTAATCTTTCATAAGGAAATTATTGCATTCAAGATATTTGTAAGAGAAAATTGGAAAATTTCATAGCTTATGATTATTTGGAATTTTGGTCATTCGAAATTGAGAAATTTTGTTTCGTAGCTTTTGTATTTCAAAGAAAGATACCTTCTCCCTGTTGTAATTAGATTTCATTGAATTAAATGATTACATAATCATCTCTTATTGCATTCTATTGGGTCAAGGTCATACATATCATCAATTTCATCTTCAACTCCCTTTTGAGTAAACAATAGCCTCTTAAAATACAGCGTAATATTAAAATTTATTAGAAACTTTTATTTTCTAGAAATTATCTACACCAACATTAGATAGGATAGTGCTTTGGAATAGGTTGAAAGGTACACTCTCCAAAGCATCAAAACACACAATAGTATCTTGTGATATGGAGAGTTTCAAATCCACTTGCTACATTTTGTCCTGGGAAGCCCTTCTCACACAAGGATCAAACCTGAGGTCACATTAAGACTGCCAAAGTTACTCACCCTGCTTTGTTGGTCTTGGTGTAGAGATTGTGCGTATTATTGGGGGTCACTTGATGGTATACCCACAATTATGTGTGGGAGCCTCTCGAGTTGATTTCGGGCTAGATACCCTTCCTTTGCACATGATTCGGACTGTCGATTGTTTCCCCAGACATCATTGTTGTAATTGGTAACCTTAGTGGCCTATCTCTTCAAGGTCTTTACATGAGGTGACTATGGAGGGGAAAGTCTTCTTAGTACCTGGAATCAACGTTAGCCAAACTCACTCAGATTCCTTGGAGGGTATACCCACGATTATGTGTAGGAGCTTGCACCAAGGCGTAAGTCCATTAAGAAGGTTGTCAATGTAACTTTTCCACCCGCTTATCCCAACCCCTTCTTGTCTTGACTTCGCGACATTGGATTCCATCACCAACTAGTTACTTCAAAATAAGAAGGTTTGTTTGCTTGGATTGATTTCTAGATTTTATTAGTGGGTGTTGTTTATTTCTCTAGTTTGTCGTAGATTTATTTCGTTCTTTGTTTGGTTCGGCCAACATCAGCCTTCATCATTCACGTAGGATGCAAGGACTACCTCTGGAAGATCTAGAAGGTTACCTCCCCTTGCTTCCTAACTCACCAGAGGGCTCTCCTGAGGGAGTAGTCAGTAACAAAGTAGCCTCACAAGTTGGAAGTTCGCATTCTTTAGAGGGATTCTGAATTGTTTTGGATTCTTTATAGGAATTCAGACTTCCCCCAAATCCGTTGTTGAGTATTAGACAAGATGTGCATTCGCTCCGGATGAACTCATCGGGAGAAATTGTTGTTTTTGAGAATATTGAAGTACCTACTGGACCTAACACAGGATCTGGAGTAGATGATCCACTTTTTCAAAGTGAATCATTTAGAACCTCGGCTCACACTTCTGGAATTTTTAATTCTAGCTCTGCCCCTTCTTCTGTGCATGATATTTTTGGCACACTAGGAACGAGTTCTAATCAACCTATGGCATCCCAAATGCCTTAGGTGTTTGTTACCTATACGGTACCTTTAGATCATTTTACTAGTACAACCAGTAATGTCACCATAGTTTCAGACCAACTGTTGGTTGGTTCTCACTCAATTCTTCCTCTCCAGATGGCCCACTCTACCATGGTCCCACAAGCTACGTCTATTCATATTGGACATACGGTGATCTCTCAAGCTCATATCGGAACATCGCTTTTGCTTAGATTGAATTCATCACTTCCCCCTGGGTATAACACTTTGAATACTTCCATTGCTAATTCCTCCCAGAATCCGACCGGAGGGTCTAATATTTTTATTCGACCTAGGTACAATGTTGTTGTTGGTTTTGTTCCTACACCTACCCAGGTTCTCTCCAGGCTATACATTCCTCCTCCACCTTCAACTGGAGGAGCTAATCATCCTGGCCCTAGTAGCTCCAATCCAGCTGGAGGCACTGGTCATTTTTTCACTTCTATTTTTCAGATTCCTGTTGGAGGTCAACCTCAAGTTGGGGAGAAACCTCAAGTTGGGGGTCAACCTCAAGTTGGGGCGAAACCTCAAGTTGGGGCGAAACCTCAAGTTGGGGGGCAACCTCAATTTGGAGGCCATCTTAATTGGTGCTGACAATGTAAGTTGAGTCTTGCATATAGAGCTGGTGATCTTGTAGAGTTGTACTCTATTTAGTTGTTGCTCAAAAACCCTCGGATTGAAGTCCATAATAAAAGGAAAATTGTACATACATCTTGTGTTCTTTGTGTTCCTTGTGAAGATGATTTGTTGATGATATGTTGTTGATATGTATTCACATCTAACTGATTATAAATGACAACAATGAGTAATGAGAAAAAATTTAATGTTAACTAAGGATTTTTTGTGTAAGGGGGAAGTTTTGGGAAAAAGATCCCCACACTCATTCACCCCCCGCCCCTCTAAGTGTGGTAGGTGTGTCCAACAATTGGTATCAGAGCGGGCCTTCACTGCAAGCCTTAAAAAGATTGAAGGAGATCCATAGACACACAAATGGATGATGAAATACCAATCCTTGATGAGGAAAATTCCACTTGGAGAATAGAGATGAGAGTGTATTTGAAGACAATGGGAGCAGTTATTTGGAAGGCAGCCATTGGTGGATCAGTTCCGTTGAAGAACAAGTCAAAGTTTGTAGCTCAATGGGAAGGAAAGAAGAATGATGCATTGGATCTCAAGACCATTCTTAGTGGACTTTCAAGCCCTATCAAAGAGAGCATGGGACAATGCACTTGTGCCAAGGATCTATGGCTAAAGCTAGAGGAGACATATCAAAAAAAGAAAGAAGATGTTGAAGACCACTCCGTCAAGATTATCAAAGGTAAATAATATCTAACTCTTGATTGCATATGTGATGATTTTAAAGGAAAAGAATCATGTGATGATGTTGGCAAGAAGGAAGATATTGAAGATACTTCAAATGAAGGTAAAGAATCTCCAAAGACTCTTGATTGCATTGATTCAAAATGTGATGATGTTGAATTTTTCTCAAGTGAAGAAG
>JASDQU010292842.1:0-14357 GCA_032191745.1 Picea mariana
TTCAGTTGAAATACCGCCATGCAGACCTTCATGTTGGAGGTATAATCGTGAAGTGTGAATCACATCGCCATGTTCTCCAACCATGCCTCGGTGGTTGCATTGTCCGGGGCACCAAAGAACTCGAGAAATTTGACCTCCTCGAGTTCACAGTGAACACTACCAGCACCAACCGGAGCGCGCGGTGGAACCTCAGTGGGTGGCAGGGCCCTGGGCTCATCTCTGACCAAACAACTGATCAATGCCTCGAGAATGCATTGGAAAGATCTCATCATTCTGAATACATCACCAACTACTATCTGCTCCTATCCGAGAACCTGCTCATTTCCCTGGGGGTTAGACCCCTAAGACATGGATGCTATTGGAGGCATCACGCCTCCTCCCCTAGCACCCCATCATCTGCCTCTGTGGCGTCCTCTAACCATGATTACCTGCACGCACACAAGTCAACTCAATTAGCAATAGTATAATCAAATTATATCAACAGAAGCCGTAGCGATCCCAAGTTGCGTGTATAACCGGCTCTGATACCATATGTAACAACCCTCCCATTTAGTTATGACAACAAGCCTCTCATAACAAGTGCAGGTTTTTTTTTTTATTTCTCTATGTGCGTGTGTATAAGGTTAATAAAGACATTATACTCTACGTCGCAACACGACAATAAACATGACACATGCAACTCACGTGACAACAACATAATGACCTAAGAAGCACATCAAGCACCTGGAAGCAATGTACAACAATAAACGGATGAAGAATAAGAATGACTAATCACCCGTCCTACTCTGCAATGGTTAGGACCTCTAGGACACATAAGTAATGCTCAAGCCCAGGTTCCCATCGATTTTGACCATTTAAAGTCTCAGGCTTGGCGACTGTTCTGAGGAATGAGGAGGTGTCTACATTTCCCCCCCGACACAAGCAAACCAAGTACATTGAAAGTTTAACAACCAAGTACAAACATTAATTATAATGAACAACAATCCTCAATGGGAAGCACAAGCTAAAAACAACCTCATCAACTACCCAACCATTAATCCAAGCTAAATGGTCAATATCTATGATCTAAATTGATGCTAATTATAGATCACTGAACCAGTCTAAGTTTATCATAGATTTACAATCTGATAGTAGGTCACAATTCAATTTGTCGATTACAAATTTATGTTAGCATTGAAATCATTTAAAAAATTGCAATTAAGTCAACATGTTAATTTAATTTAGCATTAAGAATCGATCTAAATTAAAGGTTTAACAATTTATATACAATGGTACCAAGTCATAATATAATTTATCGTGAATGATTAACATAAGTAACATGGTGGAATCATAAAAAGAAATGCTTGTTAAGCTGTGAAAACGAACTAAGCCTTTTCTGAAGGTAGTTCCTAAGAGATTCATCAATAAGCAAGGGAGTCCTTGGCATTATTCCTTGGAATTCCTCTTGAATATAAGTAGTAAAAATGCTAACAAAAAGTGAGAAGGTTTAATCAATTACTTCTAGGAGAAGTTATTCTTAAGAGAAGGAAATGAGTGCTTAAATTGATTACAAGGTGAGTGAAAAATTATAAAGTTTAACTTACTGTCCCAACCCTTTTTAACCAATTTCTCTTTAATAATAAATACCTTCTTTAAACAACTAAGACTCACCATTTAGGAATCATCTTTTTCAACTGAACGTACTATTTTCATAAACATTCCTTTTCTTCTCTAAATTAAATAAATAAATAAAAGCATTCCTTTTTCAACTACTTTTTATAATTAGTAATGGAAGACAGTAATCAGTAATTGCTTATTGGTCCATTAATAGGTGAAGACAGTAATTGGTAATTGAAGCCTGCGAGTTAGGATAAGAAAGTCAATTCACCAGGAAACTCGAGAGGAAAGGTTTAACCTACGTAGAAGGAAATTTTACCCATATCTTGATACCTATTTATGGCAGAATAGGTTAAACCAAACTTAGCAATGATTATGACAGAATGGGTTAAACTACCATTATCAACATGATGGTTTAAACTACCGCTCAGGAAAACAAGGTGCAGATTGTTGTAAAAAGGAATGATTGGTAATCGCTAACTAAGACAACAGTAGTTTACGGTCTGAGAAGAAAATGGTATCACTGCAATCGAATTCAGCATCCATAGTCCCACATTACACCTAAGTCCATTACAAATGCATTAAGTTGGCAGTGGATGGCGGTAACTTCGCTGTGTACAACATGATGGGAATAATGCTAAGGTTGCGAGCACACCAAGGGTAAACTCTATTACATTATGGTTGCCTCCAAATAATTTGCTACCCAAAGGCCAACAAATCTCTATCCAGGAGTGCTATCAAGGACTAGGTGTAACAGGGTGCGAACATTGTTATCACTGTGTGCAACATTTGAACATGGTGGCAAGTTTATCATCAATGTGATCCAGGCCGTGGTGAAGGAGGTGAGAAATTTGTTAAGGAAAATGACACCATGTGCAAAGAAGGGTGAAATCGCAAAATCAAACGTGACCATCAATAGAATGATGCAGGAGCATCGCCAACAACAAGCGAGCGTAGGACAAACACCAACACATTTTTGGCACATGATGAATTGGTTAAAATCTTTTGAAGTTGGATGCACCAAAGTTAAAGGTAATAGTTAAGAAAGTGCATACTTGTAGATTGTAATCAGACCTCGAGCGTCTTGCTCTCGTCTGAAGGACTAAGAGGCATTTATGCTAGTAAATGTAAGCAGGTAGCTTTGAATTCTTAGATTAGATAATCTGAGGAGCCGGAGGGAAAACAGATATAGACACCCTCACTTGTATCATTGTAACATTAGCAGCATAATCAATCAAGAGAGCATAGAGAAGAAGAAGAAGAGAGCTATGTAGAAAAACCCATGTACAGGAGTTCTGGATTAATACAAAGATCTTTAGTTTAGACTCATGGTATCCAATTTCTTTTTGTGTTGTACATGTTGATTGATATGTGCTTGTTTACTCTCTGGTATGCATTTTCTTTGATGCGTGAATGTATGATTTCATGTTGAATTTTTGAAATCTGAAGACAGGGAGAGTAAGGAATGAGTTTCAATTGTTTCTCTGTCTAAGCAAGAGTTTTCCTGCAAGGAGTGCAGTGAAATTTTCCGCAAGGTGTGCGTTGACAGAAGTCAGAGTTCGTCTCTGAAAGCTCAAGGGGGAGAACATTGTTCTCATTCTCGTAGAAGTGCAAGTTAAGCACAGGATCCGTGCAAGGAGTGCGCAGGTCGAGTGAATTCTCAGAGTTTACAACCTGAGAGAAACAGTTGAAAGACTACTATCGCCGGGAGTGCGCAGAGTCTAAGAATTCAAATACTTGGAAGTATTTAAAGAATTTCCGCAAGGAGTGCATGCAAGAGTCTTCTCGAAGACTCGAGTTGTGTAGAAATCTCAAGAGGGCTAGTGCCTTGAAGAGTTGTAAGAAGGTGTAGCGAAGGTGTTTTGCAGGAGGACAAGTTCCATAAGGGGATACCGTGTTCATTTCGCAGAAATTGTCGAGAGGAATTTGACGGTCGAAATTCTCCGTAGAGAATTCGTGATGTTTCGAGAGCTGTCGGATCATGTAGAGGAGAAAGGGAGTTACGGTTTAAAATATTTTCATCAAGGTTCATGAGTTTGTGAAAGGTGAAGTCCTGAAGGGGCAAAAGGATTTTTGTGGGCCAGTTATTGGTGAAGTACATCGAAACTCGGTATTTCGAGGTTTCATGGGTTGAAGAGTTGAAGGTTCAGCATCAGGATTCGCGAAGTCGTGAGGTTCGAAACTCCAAAAAGGAGGTAAGTTCCATCATGGGACCAACGTTGATGACATGTCGAAATTTCAACATTTCGGCATATCGAAGGATAAGAGGTCGAGACTTTTGTCCCAAAAGTCCCGAAGTCGCGAAACCACGAAAGAATTTGAGCCATCCGTTGGAAGGAGGACACGTGTCACGAGATCACCCATATTAGGGATTCGGGCATCAGAGGTCAGAAAGAGAAGTCCTTCAACTTCGCGAGTGGCAAAGTCGCGAGAAAAATGCAACCGTCCATTAGAAGAGGACAGGTGGCATAGATCTAGGGATCTCGCAAACTCGAAGGTTCATAGGGTGAGAGCCCAAGAGTTGGGTGCTCCAAGTCGCAAAGTCATCAAATCGTGAGGAGAGAGGATAGTCATTGGATCTAGGTCACAGGAGGACCGTTGGATCAGGAACCCCATCGCATTTCACGCATTCGGGGATTCAGAGGTTGAAAGGAGTCGCTTTTGACATCAGAGGTCACGAAGTGTCTAAATCCAGGCACGAGAGTGACGTGGAAGAACCACGAAGTGGGCCCAGGAAGTAGATCGGCGGACACATGTCATCTAGTGAAGAATTCAACACTCATTGACCTCTCACCTCTCGGGATTTCGTGAAAGGAAGGTGAAAAAGTTGGACACTCGAACTCACGAAGGTGCGAGTAGCGAGAAGTGTTAGTGCTTAGCCTAGCCGAGAGTCGCACGAGGAAGGCACTGACAAGAGAAGGAGCTATAACTATTTCACGATCTTGGGTATCGCAAGATTGGAGAGGAAGNCGAAAAGGACCTATGGATCGATAATTTGTGATTCCAGCAGGGAATCTAAAGATCCGATTCATCTCGAGGGAGATAAAGAACAATCCTATGAATGGATCTTGGCCCAAGGGCCGATAGGTCTACATCAAGTGGTATCAGAAAACAAAAATATTTCTTTTCTTTCTGTAGCAGGGAAAAGAAAGATTTACCATGCTGCCAAGAAGAAGAGACAGGTAAACACCCGATCCGCCAGAGGAGAGGGAAATGCCAAGATGAAGGGGTAGAAAGGTGCCAAATCCATCCATGCAGAGAGAGATGCGTGACATACGCACCAGACTCGTGGACATGGAGATAGCACAGAGGCACACAACTGGTGTTGGTGATGTCAATGATTCCAAAAGTGAAGATGAAGATGGACATGAAGGGGAAGAAGTTACAACAGAAGATGCAGCAAATGAACGCCTACTCAGGGCTATTGCAAGAATGGGTGCTAGGGAAAAAATTGATATTCCAGTATATGAATGAAATCTAAATGCTGAAGAGCTTCTAGNCTTAAAGGACATGCAGCATTGTGGTGGGATGAGCTACAAGCTGACAGACGCTGCAAAGGCAAGCAGAAAATCAAGATTTGGGATAGGATGATCGCAAAGATGAAGGAAAAATTCATTCCCAGGGATTACCAAATTACTTTCTTTCGAAGGATGAAAAATTTGAGACAGAAGTTGATGACAGTGAAGGCGTACATTGAAGAATTCTATAGGCGGAATTTGTTTACAATGATTCAATCAATAGAAGCACAGGGCAAAGTCCATTCCAAATTGTTTATGGGATACATCCAAGAGGAGTTTTTGAATTGAGAGATTCAGAACAGAATGCAACTAGGAGTGCTAGTGCAGAGTATTTCGCAGAAGCGATGAAGGAACTTCACAGCCAGGTGAAGGAACGATTGAAAAACTCGAGCCAAGAGTATAAGCACAGACCAGATCAACATAGAAGACAACTTCAATTTGAGGTTGGTGATTTTATTCTGGCACATCTGAGAAATGAAAGGTTCCCAAAGGGGACATATAACAAACTGAAGATGAAGAAGATCGGACCATGTACGGTCTTGAAGAAGTTTGGGGCAAATGCTTATGAGATTGAATTACCCGATGGGATCGGAATTTCTCTGATATTCAATGTCTTAGATTTGTACCCATACAAAGCTGAGGAAGTAGGAACAGGTGATGAACAACCAGAGGTTCAATGGACTAAACAAATGCTAGTTGCAGAGAAGCCACAATTGGAAAGCATACTGGACAAAAGAGTCAGCAAGAAGACCAGAAGAAAGGAATATTTTGAATACTTAGTCAAGTGGAAAGGACATCCAGTTGAAGATGCCATCTAGGAGAATGAAGCAGAGATCCAGAAGCATGGATAGACCATGTGAGAGCTCATAGACAGGAGCCCATGAAAATTTTCAAGCAAGGGAGTATGATGCAGGAGCATCGCCAACAACAAGTGAGCGCAGGACAAACACCAACGCATTTTTGGCACATGATGAATTGTTTGAAATCTTTTGAAGTTGGATGTGCAAAACTTAAATGTAATAGTTAAGAAAGGGCATACTTGTAGATTGTAATCAGACCTTGAGCATCCCACTCTCGTTTGAAGGACTAAGAGGCATTTATGCTAGTAAATGTAAGTAGGTAGCTTTGAATTCTTAGATTAGATAGTTTTAGGAGCCAGAGGAAAAATGGATATAGACACCCTCACTTGTATCATTGTAACATTAGAAGCATAATCAATAGAGAGCATAGAGAAGAAGAAGCAGAGAGCTGTGTAGAAAATCCCATGTACAGGAGTTTTCTATTAATACAAAGATCTTTAGTTCAGACTCATGGTATCCAATTGCTTTCTGTGTTGTACATGTTGATTGATATGTGCTTGTTTACTCTCTGGTATGCATTTTCTTTGATGCATGAATGTATTATTTCATGTTGAATGTTTGAAATCTGAAGAGAGGGAGAGTAGGAATGAGTTTCAATTGTTTCTCTGTCTGAGCAAGAGTTTTCCTGCAAGGAGTGCAGTGAAATTGTCCACAAGGTGTGCATTGACAGAAGTCAGAGTTCATCTCTGCAAGCTCAAGGGGGAGAACATTGTTCTCATTCTCACAGAAGTGCAAGTTAAGCACAAGAACCATGCAAGGAGTGCACAAGCTGAGTGAAGTCTCAAAGTTTACAAACTGAGAGAAACTGTTGAAAGACTACTGCTGCAAGGAGTGCACAGAGTCTAAGAATTCAAATACTTGGAAGTATTTGAAGAATTGCCGCAAGGAGTGCATGCAAAAGTCTTCTTGAAGACTCGAGTTGTGGATAAATCTCAAGGGGTCTAGTGCCTTGAAGATTTGTAAGAAGGCGTAGCGAAGGGGTTTTGCAGGAGGAAAGGTTTTGTAAGGGGATACCGTGTTCATTTCGCAGAAATCGTCAAGGAGGAATTTGACGGTCGGAATTCTCCATGGAGAATTCATGAAGTTCTAAGAGCTGTTGGATCGTGTAGAGGAGCAAGGGATTTATGGTTTAAAATCTTTGCATCAAGATTCGCGAGGTTGCAAAAGGCGAAGTGCCGAAGGGGCACAAGGGTTTGTGTGGGCCAGTTATTGGTGAAGCACATCAGAACTCAGTATTTCGGGGTTTTGTGGGTTGAAGAGCCGAAGGTTCAGCATCAGGAATCATGAAGCCACGAGGTCCGAAACTCCAAAAACGTGAGAAGTTCCATCGTGGGACCCACGTTGATGGCATGTCATAATTTCATTATTTCGGCATATCATAGGATAAGAGGTCGAGACTTTTGTCCCGAAAGTCCTGAAGTCGTGAAACCGTGAAAGAATCTGAGTCGTCCGTTGGAAGGAGGACACGTGTCGTGAGATCAGCTGTATCGGGGATTTGGGCATCGGAGGTCAGAAAGAGAAGTCCTTCAACTTCATGAGTGGTGAAGTCACGAGAAAATCACAGCCGTCCATCATAAGAGGATAGGTGGCAGAGATCTAGGGATCTCGCGGACTCAGAGGTTCGCAGGGTGAGAGCCCAAGAGTTGGGTGCTCCAAGTTGCAAATTCGTGAAATCATGAGGAACAAGGATAGTCGTTGGATCCAGGTCACAGGAGGACTGTGGGATTAGGAACCCCATCGCATTTCATGCATTCAGGGTTTTGGAGGTTGAAAGGAGTTGCTTTTAACATCATAGGTCATGAAGTGTCGAAAGTCGGGCACGAGAGACACGTGGAAGAACCACGAAGTGGGACCGGGAAGTAGATCAGCAGAAACATGTCATCTAGTGAAGAAGTCAACACCCATTGACCTCTCGCATATCGGGATTTTGTGAAAGGAAGGTGCAAATGTTGGACACTCGAACTCACAAAGGTGTGAGTAGCGAGAAGTGCTAGCGCTTAGCCTAGCCGGCGGTCGCACGAGGAAGGCACTGACAAGAGAAGGAGATATAACCATTTCACGATCTCAGGTATCGCGATATTGGAGAGGAAGATTCGGGATTCACGACTCGCGAACTCGCGAGATTGTGAGTTGCGAAAAGGACCCATGGATCGATAATCTGTGATTCCAGCAGGGAATCTAAAGAGTCGATTCGGCTCGAGGGAGATAAAGAACGATCTTGTGAGCAGATCTCAGCCCGAGGGTCGATAGGTCTGCATCACAGAAACACAGTCGTACCAATAAGCCACTTCCAGGAAAAACATGGACATCAAGACAGTCATAGTAAAATTTAAATCCGTGTAACAATACAAAAAATCGGGGTCAACTGGTGGTAAAAAAAAAATTGTTGGTAAAACAAATAAATGGTGGAAACTGAAGGGAAGGAGAATACCCTCAACGTGACCCCACGCAGATAGGGACAAAGAACACACCACCTGTGAATTCGTGATAAGAAGCCGGCTATAGTCCCAATTAAATTTTAAAAAGTTTCGAGGGCAATCAAATACACAGTCAAAATGCCAAGCTAAATGCAAAGGAATTATTGCTCCGTCGACACATGGTTCAACGCAGATAGGGAACAGTAAGTCGATTTACCATAAATAAAAATAAATAAAAATCAACCACAGGCCAAGAAAAATTGCCGACCGGAAGGGATTTTTGTGCATTGCTAGGATACCATTACATGTCGACTAAAAAAATTTTTTTTTTCATGAACAGAGTTGGGTTAAGATTGATCCACCAATAAAGACGAGGTAAAACGAGACAATGACAAATATAACAAGATGATTTTAAGGATAAACTTCGTCAGCAGTCGCAGTGCAAGGTTAATTGAACACATCGGGGCACAAGGCGAACCTTCATCTAAAGACAAACATCAAGGGTAGATGACTAACAAGTGTGTCCTTCGCTCGTCATCCCCCCACAGAAAAGCAGGGCGTTGAGATCCATAGGTCTTTTAACGCTAATGCGATGACCGTAGATCAGAATCTTGGCTGACTACTCAGGCGAGGACTGAGGAGCTAAGGACGAAAGGCAAGCAACCAAGAAAGACACAATCATTCACAGCCAGGTGATCAATACATGTGGGACAACGAAGGCCATGGGAGTCAACAACCATCAAGCTAGGCTAAGGAAGGTTTCAGTCATAAAATTTAAAAAGAACATCATTTTACTTTTCCATTTAATAAACAAATCCAAGCATAAAACCTACAACAATCTACCATTCAACGAAGAAGCGTACCTGTGACATCCCCCCAAAATAAAATATTTTTATGTGTTGGAAATTTATTTCTGTTTTTGGAAAATTCGAATTTAGAAATTTTTTTCCTTTTATGGCAATTCTGAATTTTGAATTTAATAATTGTATTTAATTATTGTGACTGTTGGGTAGAGATCTATTTGGACTCAACTAACTATTTGACTATGACACTTGTATCACAACAAAATATTTATATTAATTGCAGCAGGACAAATAAAACAACCATGTTAAAATCAGCTGACCATGACTCCATGAGTGGGGGAACATGTTGGAACTGCCTCTAGGATGATTATGAAAAGTGGCAAAATAGATATTTGGCCACTAGCAGCCCCTAAAAATTAGGGATTAAGAGAGCTGCAAAAATCCCCAAAGGAGGGAAAAAGACTCGGGCAAAAAATTGATAAATAGCATATGCGAGGAGGCAGGATGATGCCAAGTATGATGGGAAAAGATTCTTGACCTCTCTTGTTGTTATGAACACTAAGGATTTGAGTCTGAGGCAAGAGGAGGTTGTTGAAACAGAATTGCCTTGCTATTACGAGCACTGTTGAGTAAGTGTGAGGCAAGAGGATAATTGTTGGAATTGAAGGACATTGCTGAGGAGGAGTTTCCAAGTTCGCCCTCATGGATTCATGGTCAGGCTAGGGGGTGAATCGGGCAAGTGACTTTGGCTTCCCTATTCTACAGTTGGGAGGAACGTGGATGTTCCCTTTGTCTTCTCGTGGATTGGATTCAGATATGTTGATCTACCCTCTCTATTTTGAATGGCTATGTTTTGATTGATGGTCGGTATCTGTTGTGTGATTATACCTAATTGCAATAATGTAAACTATTTGATTGATCATATTTGTTCATTGTGAGGAATATATGTGAAGGAAATCTTTATTTATATATATTTGTAATACATCTCCTGGAATGTTCACATCTGACTGCTGAAATATGTATAATTGTTGCAGAAGATAAAAATATTTTCGTGGATATAATCCATCTGTTGTCGTAAAGTTCAAAAATAGACATCCCAACCCTAGAATAGTCCCTCCTGTAAGAAAATGCTAGACGGAAGCACCTATAATTATGGTATATACATAAACAAGAAAAAGGGGAGATTAACGTCAGTAGGGAAAATCCTTTCTATAGTCAAGGACCCAGGAAGCCACACATAGATCCCACAGAACACTGGTATTTAATCACCAAACTCTTATGGAAGTGAAATTATATTTATGATGCATAGATCTAGTATTGTTGGTGTCTAATACATTGATTAAAAGAGACTCTAAATGATTATAAGAGAAATTACTTTATACAGAAAAATTGTTGTCCTATTATACCCTTTTATAGATTATATACGAGTATAAACTCTTAAGTTTAGATTTTTTGGAATTCTATTAGGTAATGGATATTGAATCCTTCTACACCTACTGTTTCACAGGACAAAAGTAATAATACCAGTACAAGGCAAAAATCTTAGAATTATGAAAATAATGTCAATTTCGGCTTTCGGGACTTGTTGGTTACATTTATGCGAAGTTCCCTTGCTTTTCCAAACCCCGAAACCTCGAATCCCAAAATTTCGAAGCGTTGGACCCACATCCTTTCACCTTTCGGCTTTCAAGAGTTGTTATGTATTGTTTCTTGGCATTTGAAACCCTGAAACCCTGAATCTCGAAATCCCGAAGCGTTCGTCCCACATCCTTTTACCTTTAGGCATTCAAGAGTTGTCATAGGTTGTTGTTTGGCATTTGAAACCCTGAAACCCCAAATCCCAAAATCTCGAAGCGTTGGTCCCACATCCTTTCACCTTTCCTCATTTCGGGAGTTGTTATGTGTTGATGTTTGGACATCATAACTCGTGAAGTTCTGAACCCTGAAATACCAAAATGTGGGTCTCACCTTTCCCTTGTTTTGCATTTCAAAAGTTTGTATATGTTGATGTTTGGACATCAGAACTTACGAAGTTCTGAACCCCAAAATCCCAAAATACGAGTCTCACCTTTCCCTTGTTTTGCATTTCGGAAGATTGTATATGTTGATGTTTGGACATCGGAACTCGTGAAGTTCCGAACCCTGAAATCCCAAAATGAAGGTCTCACCTTTCCCTTTTTTTACATTTCGAAAGTTTGTATATGTTGATGTTTTTACATCTGAACTCACGAAGTTTCGAACCCCGAAATCCTGAAATGCGGGTCTCACCTTTCCTTTTTCGCATTTCGTAAGTTTGTATATGTTGTTGTTGGGTACTTGAAGTCATGAAGTCCTGGACCCTAAAACCCCGAAATGTAGGTCCCACATTCCTTTCGCGATTTGGAAATTGTGGTGTTTTGATGTTTTGACTTTTGAAGTTGTGAGATTTCGAACCCCGAAACCCCGAAGTGTTGATCCCACTTTACCTTTTCACAATTTCGGGAGTTGTTGTGTGTTGATGTTGGGCTTCTGTACTCGCGAAATCCGGAACTCTGAAATCTCGAAGTGTTGATCACTTTTCTCAATTTCGGGAGTTGTTGTGTGTTGATGTTGGGCTTCTCTACTCGTGAAATCCTGAACTCCGAAATCCCGAAGTGTTGATCACTTTTCACAATTTTGGGAGTTGTTGTGTGTTGAGGTTTGGCTTTTTGTATTCACGAAATCTCGAACCCTGAAATCCCGAAGTGCTTGGCATATTTTCGTAATTTTGGGAAATGTGGTGTGTCGATGTCTAGCTTTTGTACTCACGAAACCCTGAACCCCAAAACCCCCAAGTGCTAGCCCACAGTCGTTCCGTATTTTGGATTTTGGAAAACAACGGGATCCTTTGTTTATTCAGCACTTGTAATCACTGAAAACCCGATTGAACTCTATTCGTTCACAAAACTGTAGAAACATAGTAGGAATTATTGCTATAGGAACAACTCAAATATTGTAATGAATGGATTGGTAGAAAACGTTGGAGGATCTTCATCCGAGATAGAAGTACAATAATAACAGTTCATATTACAGGTCACTTTTGTACGGGGCATGACTTATTATACGGAGAAGATATAGGTACGTACTTACTTGTAGGTGGAAAATTAAGTACAGATGTTAATAGAGAGTTAAAGTGAATTTTTCTACTGTAAAAACGATAATATTCTCCTTTACACGCGCACATAGTAGACAGTCAAGTTACTTACTGTTCTAGGAGTCATGAAGATCTAGACTTGCAATCACAAGCATAATTTAAATGTGTGGAACTGATTACTTTGACAAATTTCTGTTCGAAGTAAACTAGACTGGTGTAATAATGTCAGTATGGATCTAATTGAATCTTACCTTCTCTTAAATTTTAATCTTAAACAAAGTTGAATTATGTCATAGAATTTAATTTTTTTTATGGTAAATTTGAGGTACATTACATATGGTATCATAGCAAAAGTTACAACATTGGGCCTGAATAGGGCCACATTAATTGCTTAGTATATATTTTGGTTTATGAAAAAACTAATAAATCTTGTGGATTACAAACAGAAATCTTTTTTGTTTTGTGTTGAATAATGGTAGCTCAAGAAGGTGCAGAAATCAGGGTGGAAGAGAATCCGCAACAAGGACCTCCTGGAGATCCAAGACAGAACAGTGATGGAAGATCACCCACGGAGGTGTTGGAAACAATGAGGAACCTTATTGTTGAACTACAGGTTTTCAAGGCCGACAATGAAAATTTGAAGAAGGAACAGAAGGAACAACAAGAGATAAATGAAGTCCTACTGCGTAGTATAGTAACCAAGAAAAGCCCAAAAGAGGATAATCATGAGGAAGAGATCAGCAAGAGGGCCTCTAAGAACTCTGCTGCAAAAATAGAAAAAGGAGACAGTTTGTCTGAAGGGACACCTTCAGCTGAAGACAAAACCATACCAGACAAAAAAAGAAAACAGACAGACCACCTTGAAGGAGAATTTAAAAAGATTAAACCATACACTTTTGATGGAGAATCTAGGATAGGAGAATAAGTCGAGGCATGGTTGTTGGACATCAAAAAATACTTCCAAATCTACAACTATTCCAGTAACATGAAGGTCAGAATGGCCATCTACAATCTGAAGGGGAAAGCCAGCATTTGGTGGGAGGACCTGAAATTGGCCAAGGTCCTAAAGGAGAAACAGTTGGAATGGTCCGACTTCAAGAAGTATTTCAAGAAACAATACCTTTCTGAAAGCTATTATGAAAGGAAGACGAAAGAATTTTATGAGTTATGACTCAGACAAATGACAATGGAGGACTTTATAAATAAATTTATAGAACTACTAGGGTTCTTACCATACATCTGGGAGGAGAAGGTAAAAATGCAGTGATTCTTAAGCTATTTACCACAATCCTACAGGGACATAATTGAGTTTGACAACCCCAAATCCTTGAGTGAGGTATTCAGGAAAGCACGAATGTGTTATGACCAGTATAAACAACGGGTAGAGTTTCCCAAGACCTGGAAGGATAAGAATCAAGATGGAATAAACCAACGAAATAAGGGATACCAACCATCTCCTTATCAGAATGCAGCAAAAAGTTTCCTAAGGAAGGATTTTCACTCCAATCATCTGAACACGCAAGGTAGCAGTAAACCGGTAAACCTGGGAATGAAGAAGTTTGGGGACAACTCCCGCGAGCCATTAAAGTGTTGGGAGTGTGGAGAGCCTCATCTAACAAGGAACTGTCCATGTTTAATTACAACAAACAGAACTATTGATCACAATTTATAGGAAGCCTCGACAATGGGAGACATGGGCAGAAGTTTGCATTGGATAAATGCAGCCATAGATGGTCGATAAGCTGACCACCAGTCCTCGGTAGTAGAAATCGAAGGTAAAATCCATGACACTCGAATTTCTATTTTAATTGACCCTGGAGCTACGTTAAGTTATATTACTCTTGATGTAGTAGAGTTGAATAAACTTAAGAAACAAAAGAATGAAAAAACTTGGCTTGTACAACTAGCAACAAGTACTAAAAGAAAAGTAGTTAACTTTATTTCTGATCTTGAGTTCATCTTAGATGGTCAAAAGATAAGGACCAATATGAACATCCTACCACTAAGATCTTATGATATGATTATCAGGATGGATTGGTTGGAACAACACA
>JASDQU010292844.1:0-14148 GCA_032191745.1 Picea mariana
AAAATCATTAGGAGTAGAGATGTCATATTCAATGAGAAGGTCATGTACAAAGATCAGTTGCAGGGAAAGAAACAGGAAAAAGAAAAACAAGAATACACAGTGCTTGATGAGATCACTGAAAAAGAAATTCCAAAGGAACCAGAAAATCAAAATTTATAACAACAAGAGTAGCAGGTACCTCAAACACCTGCAAGTGTTGTTAGAAAATCTACTAGGTTAAGTATACCCCCTTAACGATACTCTCCTTCATTGTATTATTTATTGTTGACTGATTCTGGTGAACCAGAATGTTATGAAGAGGCAATGCAGGTAGACACCAAAAAGAAGTGGGAGCAAGGCATGAAAGAGGAAATGGATTCCTTGGTAAATAACCATACTTGGGACTTGGTTCAGTTTCCTGCAAGAAAAAGAGCATTGCAAAATAAATGGGTTTACAAGTTGAAGGAAGAAGATGGAGGAATAAAGTGTTACAAGGCTAGACTTATTGTAAAGGGGTTTACACAAAAGAAAGGTATAGATTTTGATGAAATATTTTCTCCTGTTGTTAAAATGACTTCAATTAGGACTATTTTAAGTCTTGCGGTAGTAGAAGATTTGCATCTTGAACAAATAGATGTTAAAACAACTTTTCTCCATGGGGATTTGGAGGAAGAGATTTATATGCAGCAACCAAAGGGGTATGAGGTCAAAGGGAAGGAGAATTTGGTATGCAGGTTGAAGAAGAGCTTGTATGGCCTAAAGAAAGCTCCAAGGAAGTGGTATTTGAAGTTTGACAGGTTTATGACAGAACAAAGTTATAGTAGATGTCATTATGATCAGTGTGTTTATTTTAAAAGGATAGAAAATGGAAGCTATATTATCTTGCTATTATATGTAGATGGCATGCTTGTTGCAGGGTATAATATGCAGGATATAAATGTGCTCAAGAAGAAATTAGCTAATTCATTTGTGATCAAGGATTTGGGTGTTGCAAAGAAAATCATTGGTATGAGAATAACAAGAGATAGGAAAAATCGCAAATTGACATTATCTCAGGGTGAGTACATAGAGAAGGTGTTGGAGAGGTTTAGAATGCAGAATGAAAAACCAGTTAGTACACCTTTAGGCAGCCATTTCAAATTAACTAAGAAAATGTGTACCAAGACACAGAAGGAGATAGAATATGTGTCCAAAGTCCCTTATTCATTAGCAGTTGGCAGCTTGATGTATGCAATGGTTTGCACAAGACCAGATATTGCACATGCAGTAGGAGTTGTGAGTAGGTATATGAAAAATCTAGGTAAAGAACATTGGGAGGTAGTAAAGTGGATTCTCAGGTATTTGAGAGGTAATTCTACTCATGCATTATGTTTTGGAGGTTCAAACACTTTTCTACATGGATATGTTGATTCAGATATGGTAGGTGATAAAGACAGCAGGAGGAGAACCACAAGGTATTTTTTTACTATAGGTGGAACAACAATAAGTTGGATTTTAAAACTGAAAAAGGTTGTTGCACTTTCAACAACAAAGGCAGAGTATGTTGCTACTACAGAGGCTAGTAAAGAGATCATTTTGTTACAGAGGTTTATGGAAGAATTGGGAAAGAAGCAGAAGAATAACAGGTTGTACTATGACAGTGAGAGTTCCATTCATCTTGCAAAGAACTTAGCCTTCCATTTGAAGACTAAGCACATACAGTTGAGGTACCACTTCATACGATCCACCTTGGAAGATGGACATTTGAAGTTGGAAAAGATATACACTAGCCAGAATCCTGCAAATATGTTAAAAAAGAGAGTAACTAGGGAGAAACTGAGTTCCTGCTCAGTTTCAGTTGGTCTTCAAGAATGAAGATGAAGATGAGAAATTTTCTAGGTCCAATAAGGTTCATAGTCCAACAGATACAACAACGATGGAGTTGTTGAGATCCGTCTCCAAGTGGGAGATTGTTGGTTGTGGAGCTTGATTATCTTCCAGATTTAGAGGCCTTTTGTTTTCAGTCGTGTTTATACCCCATGAAGTATTTACACCCCAAATTATGTACACTCTTCCACGTGGGGGAGTGCAGAGGGGGGTTACCCCCTCTGCGAGGTCCAAGGGAAGCGTCCCCCGATGGGGGTTCGTGGGTGAATCCCCCAAAGGAAAAATTTCCTTGTAAATGTATATTGTAATTTCATTGTAAATCTGGACTGTTCATTATAAGGTCGCAGATCTAACGGTAGAAATTATGTTAGGGTTTTTTTCCCTATAAGGCAACCCTCTGTTATGAGGGAAATGTATTGTGGCTATGCATTATGGCAAATATTGTATTATGAGATAAGAGATTGTGAGAGAAAGAAGAGGAAGTTACAACGGGTTTGTTGTAGGTTGTATCCCTTCATTTGTTGGATAATAATAAAGGAAGGACGTGGCAATTTATCTGGTGGATGTAGCCCACACTGGGTGAACCACGTAAATCTGTGTCTCTATTGTATTGTGTATCTTCTGTGTTTTGTTTCCTCATTTGTTTTATTTTATTGCTCCACAGTCCTGTTTTTCTAACACATTCATATCTTGGGTTGAATCCTATATTAGTAGTCTTGAATCACTCCCCTAATAAATGGTTGGTTGACCCCTTTATTCAAATCATCCAAAGGTTTAAAGCCCCCTTTCTCCCCTTCCGTATGTTCTCATGGTTGAATCCATTAACAAAAAATTGGATTGGGAATGCACAAATAGTTCAATCCTTGGGATCCATATTGCAAGAGGAGTCAAGAGAATCAATCATTCCCAATTCATAGATGAAACTCTTTTACTAAGTGGAGCTTCTAAATTCATGGCAAGGAGAATAAAACAAATCTTAGAAAACTTCAACATGGTTTCAGGAGGACGGATAAGAAAGATCAAAATTCAAATCTAGGTTTGGAATATCAAGGCTCAATGTCTATTAGGTATTTCTCAAATCCTCGGATTTCGTGTCACAAATGATTGGAAATCATTTAAATACATTGGGATGCCAATTTTCTTGAAGTCCCTCCTCGGAGAATATTGGCATGTTATTCTCCAGAAATTTAGAGAGAAAATGGAAGCCTGGGGGGAAGTTTGGCTCAACCCTGCAGGGAGATTAGTGCTAATCAAATCAATTATCTCCCATCTGCCTCTTTTTCATTTCTCTTCTAGCGCCCATGGGAGTAAAAAATGATATGTCCCAACTCATCTAAAAATTCCTATGGCAAGGAGGCAAGTCCAACTCAAAAATATTTCAGCTTGTGAATTGGAATATAGTCCCTTCTTATAAGGAGCATGGGGTCCTGGGAATTAGGGATCCAGAGTTGGTCAACATCACTTTGGGAGCCAATCTACTTTGGAGACTAATAACAGGAAGTAAAGAATGGTGAAAATTAGCTATTGTCGAGAAATACAGAATAGAAAATAGAAATTTATGTCTAGACCATGATCCAGTGTGTCACTCTGGGTCTCCCCACTGGAAACCTATTCAGACCTCCATTCCCTTTTTCAAGGAAAATCTATGTTGGGTACCATGAAATGGAAAATCAATTCTCCTATGGAAATACTTAATCATGGGCTCCCCCCTTGTATCGTATCACATATATTGGAGAATTAAAAGGTTGGATGCTATCGCAACAAAAATATTCGTTGCACAATATTTAAAAATGGAATGAGGATGGCTCTTGGTAGGGTTGTGTTGACCAAAATTTGGTCGTCTATATTTTACTTCTCTTGGATTCATAAAATCCTTGATATCAAAAGAAGATATTTTTTTTGAACTTTTTTAAGTTCACTCTGCAACCCTCAGTCTCAACTTCACCCTGCATTTTTCGGATAAGAAATTTGTTTCTCTATGCCTAAGTTACTCAAGATATTTTCCAGAGGTCTAATTTTGAAGAATATTTCTAAGTATCATGTTCTCCTCTCCAATCCTATATTACAATGCTACCATACTTAGAATTTTGACTCAACATCTCTCTTTCCATACTTAGTCATATTTCAGTGTTCGTGGGTTCGCGAGCTTTCATTTCCACCCACTTGCTTATCTCATAAGTCTGATTTAACATTTAGCCATTTCTTTTAGTTTGTAGATTCACAGTTCGATCTCTCATCCTCCATTTCTCGTGACCCTCACTTTTCACCCCAAGTTCTGTGATCTACATTTTGACCATCAACCTTGTCATGGGTGCCGATATCCAAAGTATTGCATTGCTCTTGCATGTGAGTCTGATTGAATGTTCCTCAACACTTAGTCTATTTTTGTATCATGGACTCATGGGTTCACAGACTCACAGACTCATACTATTGTTTTTTCTCATTTTCATGAGCCCATCCAAGAAGTGTCATTACTTGGCCATTTTTCCATCCATGGCAGATTCACGGGTTGGTAGACTCAGGCATTCCCTCACCTTCTCATACTACCTCAATTGCCAAATCGTTGTCTACATATTACACTCTCTACCTCTAACACCTACATTTCTCCCCTTAACCCCCTTCTCATTCAAATTTAACAATTAGAATATTTATGATTTTGTCGGGTTCGCGGGTTGGTGGACTCGCTGACTCATTCACCTCACCCTCTCACCTCCTTGAATCTGCCAATATTTTCTCATTATTACTCCTTTCTCATTCATTTCCTTCTTCACTTAACCATTTATCCTAATTTAAATGCATTTACCTTGAACCAATAAGATCATTACACATGGCAGCGTGAAATTAAGACAAATGGTAACTAATAAATGGAGAGGTGGCAGCATACAAAGAGAGACACATGGCATGATCTTATTGGATGAAAAATGGAAGATTCTTATTGGAATATTGATGGCCTACCGAGTGATGACATGTGGAAACATCTTATTGAATGACTCATAATGGTGATTGGGCATGTGGTGGACGACGATAGGATTCCAAAATTATTATTTTATTCAACAATTTTATAAGGCTCGAACCCCTTATGCTCCATAATATTTTTCTCGTGTTTATTTATAAGTGTACGAAACACTTAGTATTATATAACATGAAGAATGGGATAGAATTTTGAAACCAAAAACTCAAATTTATAAAGGGAAGCACAAAATTCATCCAAGGGCCCACATTTGTCCATCAATTTTGATCGACAGTGGCTAAGTCACAATCTTACAAAGGCCATAACTTGAGCTATGGATGTCATAATCATGAAAATTTATACCGTTGGAAAGGTATTTCGACATAGAATATGGTGGTATAGGTTTAAATTTTTGAAAGTTGATATTTTTTTCTCAGAAATTAAAATATTAGTCAACTTCATTTTTAATGGGCATGCGTGACAACTCAACTTCACGACCTCATATCTTGAGATCCGTGCAACGGATTTGTGAAAAAATTATATTGTTAGAAATATAAGATTATGAAGATCACATCAGAAGTGATTTACATGGATAAAAATTTAATTATCATTCCCATAAAATTAAAACACAATCCTTCTATTTTAAATGGGAAATTAATTAAATTGTGAAAATAAAAGTTTATTTAAAACTTTTATTAAAAAGGGAAAGGGACCCATTTTAGATATGTATATATTGATGATATAATTTCATTAATGAGGAATTAATGAGGCATCAATTAAATGGATTTTTTCAAGAAGAAACTTGTATGGGGATTTCAAGAGAGGAAGAAAACCCTAACTAGTCAAGTAGTTAGAAAATATCTTCTCAAAGAGAGAAGAGAGGCTTCATCAAAGGTTCCAATAATAAGTATTGTGAGAGGGTCAAGGAAGAAGATTAGAGGAATAAGAAGGTACATCCATGGATACACAATAAAGCTTCTGATCAAAAGAAAGAAATATCCATCTTCTCCATTCTTTCTATTCTTCTACACCACTTCTCATAACTTTATGCTTGAATCTCAGAGTTGGGAAAAAGGATGAGTTGTTGAGTGTTTTTCTTGTATTCTTCTACATATTTTTCTTGTATGATCATGGAGTATTTTCATCCACATACATGGTTGTCAAATTTTTTGCAATGAAGAAAATTTCTCATGAATAAACTCCACAAATAATTGCTTCGGGGTTGATCTTGACTGTATCTTGTAACTTTGAGTTTTAAGTATGAGATATTTGAGGTTGACCTATCAATTTCTCTTTTATTACTAATTGCAGTACTCTATTAAAATTATTTGAGATGATAAAATCATTCTCTCCTATTTCTCATGAAGAAGATATGGATGCATTTATATACTATTAATAATATTGCGTGTGATGTTGATCACAATTTAATTTTGATGTTGAAGCCCTCCTTCAATCTTTTCTTATTGTAAAAATATTTTTTCTGCATATAAAGATCATATTGGGTTATTGAAGAACCATTTTCATATAAATCCAAGCAATAAAGATTTGGGGTTTGTTTCCTAGAACTCTCCCTAATCCAAGATATTCAAACACATATATTTTATCCAAAGAGGAGAACCACCTCTATAAAAACAAAGGGGGGATAATGTCCTCATGAGGTTGTTGTTTTGGTCCTGATGGATTCAAGCGTCAACATTTTTGGCAACCATACTGGGGACCGATTTATTTTCAAGATATTTGAGGAACAAGAAATATCCATGGCTCAATTGAGAAGAAGATTCAATAAAATTGTTTCTTATTTTAAGCATGGCTCACATTTTTTGTAATTAAAAAAAGAAAAGAGAAGCACCAAAGATTCCATAGAATGAACTCCCTTGAAACTCCATTGAAAAAATTAAAATTGAATGGTTTCATTCATGCAATAATTCTTATTTATATTCTTCATCAATCCCATCAATGGCTTTGTGTTGGCCCTCGACCAAGTTTTGAGAAAACATTGGTCCTGTTTGACCATTTTTGGGACTTCGATAGGCTGGTCAAAGATGGAGCACCCAGGCAGAGTTCAAATCATGGGATCTCACTCGTTTTGCGGGCTTTTTGGGTTATTAGGGTTTATGTAACGGGTATGGGATGTTGGCCCATGAGCTTACCCATGTTTATGCCTTTTTGTAATGTATAAATCAGTAGCTAGGCAATGAAAGTAGTGTGGCTAAGTGTGAGTGTTAGCTATGTGCAAAGACTTGTAATTGGATTAGTGCAAGAGAATGTAAGTTTCTTTGTGCACATGCGTTGTATGTAAGGCTTTGTGCTATTGAGGAGTTGACTCTGTTCCTTGACTTGGTTTTGGATGAAGGTGGATCTAGTGTGCTATGCGCAAATCACCTGTTCAGTGAGAAGCTGAGCTCTGTGTCTTTGTGCACAGGAGAAGAAGAATGTAGGAAGCTCAAAGACTAATAAAGAAGAATAAGAGTTGGTGGATGTAGCCCCACATTGGCGTGAACCATGTATATCCTATGTTGATGTGATTTGTGCAATGTTGTTCATGTTGTTTATGTATTTATCTATTTAGTGCGTTGATATTGATGTATGATAGATAGATCTATGGATGCTTAGTGCTTATGTATGATGAATGCTAGATCTGAGTTGATGTTATGTGTTAAATGATTGAATGTTCTTAATATTGATTATCACTGCGTTGATCTGTAATAAGGTTTTAACCTGCGATGTGAATAAGGTTTAATAAATAATGCATGTTATGTACTAAGCACTCTGTTAAGTGTTGTAATCACAAATCTGTGTCCCAGCTCGGTTGTAGACACCTGAGTCCTGCAACCCCCCCTGCCTCTACCTCGAGTGAGACTTCATCTGCTTCTCAGGTGTTGCCGAAAGGGCTAGTAGTTAGGGTTTTTTTGGTGCATTTTTGAAGCGTTGAACCCCAGGTCTGCCCCTATGCCAACAAATGGTTCTGTTATCGAGACTAAAACTATGATTGTTGGAAACTAAGGAAAAGATAAATCTCTATGCGTAGATATGTTGTTGTAGTGTGCAATATTCTACTTGACTTGCGAAGCTCTGTGCTAAGAAAGAAACCCGATATGAAAAAAGAGGTAAGATCTTAAAGCTTTGTGCTCTGGTAAAGGTAAGATAAGTGGAAATTTTTGCTTTGAAAGTATGAATCTAGGTATGTTTGATTGATTTTTTCCTAGTCTGAAAACTAGGGCACAGTTAAAAGAAAGAGTCAATCTGAATAAATTTGATAGAGATAGTGAAAGATATGTTATTCCTATGGATAGAAAGATTTTTTGGACTAACAAGTGGGTGCAGGAACCTAGAAAGAATTTTTGCAGATTGCAGGTCCATCACTGTGATCCCAGTGTGTAGTACAGTAAACATTGGGGATCGTTTAAAAGAAATAGATGATTGACACTGTGTTACAATTGCAAAAGGTCAGGACATCTTGCTAAGGAATGCCCCGACATAGGTCCTATTTGTCTTTGTTGTAAGGCTATTGGTCATGAGGTTGAGGATTGCCCACATATGATTGATAAAGTTGAAAAGATGAGCATGACACAAGAAAACTATAAAGAAGGACAAGAGGCTAAAGATATGTTAGAGAACCAGAAAGAATCAGAGACTATGTTATTACAGTTGAAAGAAACACTGGATGATCATAGAAACTTCAGTTTACCAAGGATTTTGGAATAAAAGCAATGCATAGAAACAAGAATAGGAGACTTCGACATAAACTATGTATTGGATGAAGAAACACATGTGAATATTATGCTAGAAAGCACTTGGGAAATTTTGGGAAAGCTTGCTATGATACCTTCATTGGGAAAGATAGGCTTGTTTAAAGGAAATATGAAAACCCTATGTAGAAGAGTTACTAATGAACCTATGATTGCCAATGAAACATCAACTGAAGAATAATTTGAAGTCATTAAGTTTGTTGAGAACAACGACCCTTTTGCACTTTTGTTAGGAAATACTTGGATTGAGAAGGACCAGATCAGAAGGAAAGCAGAGGAGGAAGCTATAGCATAGAAAAAACAAGAATTAAGGGACTTCATAGACAGAAAAATAGCGTGACTAATATAAGAACAATAAGATAAGTCGAAGAAACAGAAGGCCAGAGAATTAGCTGTCGAAGTTGAAAAAACACAAGAAGGATTAAAGAACCTATCCATGTAAGAAAGAAGTGCATCCACCCTGGAAATAGTAAGAGAAGAAGTAATACCTTTGCACCCTTTGGAGGAACATCAACAATACGAAGTTACTAGGCTAAGAGAAAGTAAGAGTAAGAATGGAATGATGAATCCAGAGACTCAGATCACAGGAAAGAAGGAAATAAATCTTAGTAAGAAGAAAGAAAAGTTAGAAAAACTATAGGAAGTTCCAAAGAAGACTTTGCAGAAGGCAGGCTTGCATAACTTGAACCTCACTGGAATAGCAGAACCGCGCAGAATGGGACTTCGCCATGGAGAAGCTATATGACCATTGGAGGCATCTCGACCATTAGAATGACTCTCCAGAATGCCTAGAAACACATTTATTAATGGAAAGATCGTTGTTGGAACATTGATACCGCTCCATAACGGATGGATGCACATTGATGGACATATTCCTACCTGTTGAAGGAATCTATTACGACGTTTCTTATTTAACCCGTCCGATGCTGCCCCGGGACCACTTTTTTCAAACTGAGATATCTGTGCTAACAACGAACTGATTTCCTATCGTGTTTTTCTTTCTAGACCTCACCATTCATTTGATTACCTTGCTTTTTCATTCGCCTACCCGATTTATTTTATTACAAGTGTGAATGTCGGGTGAACGTAGCGCAGTAGAGAAGTTGGTGGAGGAAATTATCGTGGATATCATGACTGAGAAAGTCATTTTTGTAGGAATACAGGCATTGTCGACTAGCAGATTGCAAGCATCCCCATCGACTGGATGAAGTTTTGACCGTGCTATTGAGAAATGAAGAAAACACCGCAATGAATTGGCTAACGCAAAGAAGATCTCGTCGGTCTTGCCGAAATACATCCCACCTTTGACTAGTGCGACTAACCACGATAGTGTCACACATGATTTTGAATACACGTTGATCACTGCATACCTCCCAAAGGGGATACGCGCAGTTGAACCCTAGTTGGGACTGATCCCAGCTCTTAAGATCAGTTACTTCAACCTCGGATACCAAAAGAACTATGCGATGCTCATGCTGCATAGGTACCTGATGAAGACGACTGGCAAGAAGCCCAATATAGTCTCCCAGACATGGATTAAGGAGCTCGCGCACTCCTCGATATTGAATGTGATGAGGGTCCCCCCCTTCGACTAACATCAGGAGGTTAATGATTGCGTTAAAGTCCTCATGTTGTGATACCATGGAGGGTATATGTGGCTTGACAAGCGTGTCACTGTGGATTGAGCATGCAGGGACCAAACCCTCACCAGTTCTACCCAAGGAAGGCTATAGATCGCACCCTGGACCAGCGTATAAAGGAAGCCTATGGCGATGTAGAGAAGGGGAAGCGAGGCTACAAGGTAGCCTCCATCCAGGATGGCGTAGTGCACCTAGCTTGTCAGTTGATTGTTGGCAAGATCGTCAGAAAGAACCATTTGACACACGTCACAGTGTTCGTAGTTGACCTCATAGGGAAGTGTGTCAAAGGAATGCAAATGAACTAGGTGAGTTACCTCATGAACGAGTTGGAGAAGGACTTTTGTGAAGCACAGGACCAAGGCTACGAGTTTCATTTCAGTTGGTTACTGATTTTAATTGCATTTGACTCTTGGAAGATACCAGAGGGAGCAACATTTCCCAAATTCAAGCCATTAGAATCGTTGGTCACAAGGTTCTCCACCTTGTGGTACATGAGTGATATGGCGAAGCAATGGAAATCAAATGCGGTGTTCCATGCCTACTACATACAACTGACGTACGCCATTGAATCATTCCCCTGAATGACCTCGAATACCTTGCATCAATACAGACCATTCACAAAGTTTCGTGTAGACCGACACTTCATCAACATCACCACGTGAAGGGATGACAGCAAGGAGGAGCTACAGTCTTACTATAAATTGACCAAGGAAGACATGGAAGAGATCACTAAGGAATGGCTAGCAGAATTCCTTGTATCAGTTGAATATGCATAACTCTCCGATCCCGACATCATCGAAAGTCCTTTGGTCACCCAGACTGAGTATGATGGACAGATAAGAACAAAGAAAAAGAAGAAAAAGGAGAAGGAGGAAGTACAGAACATATAAAGTGACGAGAAGGACAGTGCATCAGAGGAAACTGTGCCTGACTCACCTGCAGGAGAAGGAGGAGATGAAGTGAACCAAGAGGAAGGACAGGAAGGAGACAAGCAAGAAAAAGGTGAAGTGACACCGCCAAAGGATCCCCTTACAGAGGCTGATACATCAAAGAAAAGGAATGTTTCTCCACAGAAACCCTCGGCCAGAAAGAAGACCCGAGATAATAAGACTCAATCGAAGAATGTGCTCACAGTGGATGATGTAGATCTCATCATCGCAGCCGTAGAAGATGCTTTAGAAGATATCCTGCAGAGACATGAAGCGAAGCAAAAAACATTGTATGACAGAATAGAGAAGGAGCTCAGAGACATACAACAAGCCATATACTCGAGTCGTGCAGTGTCTATTGTGTCGTTGTCATTAGAAATTGCAGAATTGGGGGATGAGCCCACCCAATTACAAATGCTAGCAGATGCAATTGAGTCTCAACTTCATCAAGTCCAAGAAGAAAAGGAGCAGGCCACAGAGGCCTTGAAGAAAGAAAATGAGGAGGCCTTAGAGCAACTTCAAGTTGTGCAGCAAGAGAAAGATGAAATTAGAGTGAAGTTCAAAGAGGACAAAGAGAAGATGTAGAAAGAAAAAGACCAGTTGCTTGCAAATCATACTGTGGTTAAAGAGCCAGTGACTAGAGCACTTCGCTCTATTTCGGGCTTGGCACAGAAGGAAGAAAATTCAGTCAAGATGCAAGTGGGGAAGCTCGTTGAGGCCATTCAACAGCTTCAAGCAAGAGTAATGGAGCTAGAAATCCAAGTAGTGCTGAGCACTCTGCAAGAAGTGCACGATCAGAGGGAAGAAGCTGCCAGGAATGCAGTAGAAAGAATTAGGGCACTCGCCTAAGAGTGTAAGAAATTAAGTGATTGAAGTGTGAAGACCTATGAGCGCCTTGAATAATATCCGAAGCTGAGGAAACTGGAGGCACAACTCCATGAGGTGAAGCAACAGGTGTCCACCGTACAAGCACAAATGAAGCTTCTTACTATCGTTGAGAAGATGAAGAGGTTGCAGGAGCAACGCGCAGTCCAGCAGCAGGTTACTACTATCCAGAGAAAGGTTATGAAAGTGAGACAAAGACTCCAATCGGTGCAGGACGAAGCCTGCATGATTTTTCAAGAAGTTGAAGGACAAGGCTCGCAGCTAGATCAACTAGTTGCGACAGTGGAACAATGCTTGGAAGGGCCTGTCATTGAGCAAGTCATTCAGGAGTTGGTCAAGAAGGAGGCTCTAGAGAAGAAGCAAGTCAAGGTAGCTTGAGCTAAGATCGATGCCTTCAAAGTAGGCCTACCCAGATATGAGTGACTCGGGACGGGTCACAGGTGAGTGTTGGGGGCCAGTTGGCCCTCGACCAAGTTTTGAGAGAACATTGGTCATGTTTGACCATTTTTAGGACTTTTATAAGTTGGTCAAATATGGAGCGCCCAGGCGGAGCTGAGATCGCGGGATATCACTCATTTTGTGGGCTTTTGGGGTTATTATGGTTTATGTAATGGGTATGGGATGTCGTCCCATGGGTTTACCCATGTTTAGGCCTTTTTGTAATGTATAAATAAGTAGTTAGGCAATGAAAATAGTGTGGGTAAGTGTAAGTGTTATCTATGTGTAAAGACTTGTAATTGGCTTAGTGCAAGAGAATGTAAGTTTCTTTGTGCACAGACGTTGTATGTAAGGCTTTGTGTTATCAAGGAGTTGACTATGTGCCTTGACTTGGTTTTGGAGGAAGGTGGATCTAGTGCGATGTGTGAAGATCACCTGTCCAGTGCGAAGCAGAGCTCTATGGCTTTGTGCACAGGAGCAGAAGAATGTAGGAAGCTCGAAGACTAATAAATAAGAAGAAGAGTTGGCGAACATAGCTCCACACTGGGGTGAACCACGTATATTCTGTGTTGATGTGCTTTGTGAAATGTTGTTCATGTTGTTTATGTATTTATCTATTTAGTGCACTGATCTTGATGTATGATAGATAGATCTATGGATGCTTAGTGCTTATGTATGATGAATGCTAGATCTGAGTTCATTCTATGTGTTAACTATTTGGATGTGTTTAATCTTGATTATCACTGTGTTGATCTGTAATAAGGGTTTAACCTGCGATGTGAATAAGGTTTAAGAACTAATGCATGTTATTGGATAAGCGCTCTATTAAGTGTTTTAATCATAAATCTGTGTCCCAGCTGAATTGTAGACACCTTAGTCCTACAACCCCCCCTGCCTCTACCTCAGGTGAGACTTCATCTACTTTGTAGGTGTTACCGAAAGGGCCGGTAGTTAGGGTTTTGTTGGTGCATTTTTGAAGTGTTGAACCCCGGGTCTGCCCCTGTGCCAACACTTTGCAAGACTCAACAAAAGAGAGAAATACTCAAAGAAGGAGGCGATTTCATAATACCCCTTTAAATCTACCATAAATAGACTTTCAAATGCCCAATACTCCTATTGAAATTTTTTCTACATTCTTTGGGGATGCGTCAGAAGATGAAAAGAAACATTTTATTAAGTTTAAAGGTACATGTTATGATTTCAACCTCACTAAAGACAATGTTACATGTAGATTATTCCTACAAACTCTACAAGAGGATGCTCTTGAATGGTATAGTTTATTAATGCCTAACTCCATTACTAGTTGGGATGTGTTAGAAGATTCATTTGTAGAAAAGTTCATCCCAAAAGTGAATTCATATGTTTTTGTCGATGATTTAAATGTTGTTTCCCACCCACCCTCTCCCATATGGAAGCAAGATAATGAAGTCACTAATTTTAAAGAAGAATATAATCAAAGAGTGGATGAAATTTCTAAGTCAAGTCATGTTGTTGAAAAGGAAGATGAAAATTCCAAATTACAAGAAGAAAATTTGAGTCTCCTATATACTCCATATGAAGACATTTTGAGCAGCAAATTTGAAATTGAAATTGAGTAGCCTCCACCAAATACAAAAGAAAATTTCAGCCTTGTAATAGATGATGAAACATCACAAGAGAATTTGTAGCAAGAAGAATTTATGGAAGAAATGAATCTTGAGAAGAATGATGAA
>JASDQU010292851.1:907-14231 GCA_032191745.1 Picea mariana
TTCATCTTAAACATGGAGAAAAAGTTTGTGACATTTCCCCATAAGGAGAAGATGATAACATTACAAGACGCTACATTGGAATCAGATTCAGTAACACCAAAAGACTAACGATATATCAAGAGTAATATTTCAAGAAAATCAAAAGTGAATATCGAGGATGCAAAACGAATTTGATGAAGTTATCAAAGATAAAAACGAAGAAATTTCTCGTTTAAAAAAACATAGTCAAAAGCTACTTAATCATATCAAGAAGTCAAAGTATTCAAAATAGTGCATTCAAAAGTTAGAACAAGAAAAAGAAGATGTCAAGAAAAAATTCAACAAACACCTATCAGAACAAGAAGATGAAAATGTGTGTTTAAAAAAACATAATCAAAGATTATTGGAACAAATCAGAATGTTGAAAGAGGAAGAATCTGAGAAGGAATACAAGAACAATGTCGACAAATCAAATAAAGAAGAAAACCTGCACCTAAAAGTTCATAATCAAAGTTTACTCACACAGACTACAAAGTTAAAGAGTGATAAGAAGTCATTACAGAACAAGTTAGAGCAACTTATTGACAAGGAATCATTGATTGATAATGAGACAATGACTGAACCTATGAAACTAGAGAAGTCGTTAAATATAAAAATCTCAATTATGGATAAAGGAATTAATTCAGACCCACTCAATCTTACAACTCTAAAGGATGCAAATCCAGCTAATGTAAAGAGGTCTTTACATGTCGAAGTAGAAACAAGCCAGGGGTATGAAGAAGACTCAATTTCAAAAGTTAATCAAGAAAAAGATACATGTATACGAAGTAAAGATTGAGTTGCAAGGACGCCTTATAGATATCAAAATCACAAACGTTGATACTTCAACCAATCAATGTATCAACAAAAACAAATTGTTGATATGGAAAAGAATATTACTTCCAACGGTGCTCAAAGTAGAAGTTATCATGGGAGTCGAAATACATCAAGTTTCCAAAAATCCTATAAACACCCGGTTCCACAAAAGATCGAATTAAGGTGAGCAGACTCTTTCACAATTCGACAGTTCTGCTCAACTCTTCGTCACTCGTATCGTCTAGTTTCATCAATCTTAACAACACCAAAAACAAAGAGTCATGCGAAGACAATGCGAGCCAGGATGAAGAAGTAAAACTCTCCATATTAACATGCTTTGAGGACAAATCATTTCTAAGGGGAAGGCAATGTAACAAACAAAAATATATATATGACATAATTACTATGTCTTCTTGAGCTTCAAAGGAATTTTATGTCCCTTGTGCACATCAAATAGCAAAGCCACTCTATTCATATGTTCGGTGGAAAATTTTAAATAAGGAAGGAATTTGACAACATGGTTGTCATGACCAAAATGGAAGATGGAAGATTGTTGAAGCTGAAAGGAAAATCTATCCATACACAAAATGTTGCATACCTCTCTCATCACAATGTAGGTATAATTCCATCTAGTTCTTTTATGGCATGATAGATTTGTCCATATTAAGTATGACAGTCTTTGTTTGTTGAGAAAGAATGGTGTTTCTGGTTTTCCTACTATTCCTAGGAAATTGAAGCAATGTGATGTTTCTATCCTTGGAAAACACAAAAAATAACCCTTTCATGATTCTACTTCTAGAGAATGTAGAAAACTTGAACTGATTCATTTTGATTTGTATGGCCCTATGGTTTTCCTTCTACAAATAGAAACAAATATATCATGAATTTTATTTATGATTAGACTAGGATGTGTTGGGTGTACTTGTTTAAAGATAAATCACAAGAGTTTGAAACTTTTAAAAATTTTCATGTATGGATTCAAAATGAAGCTCAGTCTCATATTGACTCTCTTCACACTAATAATGGAAGAGAATATACATCTAATGAATTTGAAAGCTACCTTTGCCAACATGGGACTAAACATCAAACCACAATTCCATACAATCCCAACATAATGGTGTGGTTGAAAGAATGAACATGACACTCCTAAATATGGTTCATTCCATGATGTTTTTCAAGAATGTTAAATTGATGTTTTGGGATAATGCAGTTCTATGTATTTGGTGAGGCATCTCATGGTCTTTGGTTCCACGTATTATTCCTTGATTCCTAAGGATAAAATAAGTAATCTTGATGCAAGGAATCAAAAGTGCATATTCTTGGGGTACTCAAATACCACCAAGGGATATCGTCTTTACGATGAGAGAAACAAGAAATTCATCATTTCTAGAGATGAAATGTTTCTTGAATCCACCAAGAAAGATGAGACTATTGAGAGGAATCTTGATCATCTGGAAAGATTCACTCATGTAAAGACATATCATGAACTTGGTGATGAGATTCCACACCTTGAAGGGGGGATCCTTATCTTGGGTCAATCTCTGGAATCTCCTTTTGAAGCACCATCTTCCACACATGAAGAATTTATCGCCACTTCATTAGAACCTAAAGTCCATTTGGATGATGTGATCAAGAGGATTGAAAATTTAAGGCTTGATGAGAACTTAGCACATCTCAATCAGCTGAGAAACCTGGACCATGTCAGAAAGGTCCACAAAAATGGCTCACAAAAACACTTGAAAGTGTTCATCTTGATGAGGTCAGAAAGATAGGAACCAAAATTTCCTTGTGACAAGATGGAGGTAACATAGATAATTAAAACTCAAGTGATGTAGATGAACTAGATATTTTGTATGAGTGTGAGTTAAATTTATCTACTAACCTTGAACCAACTTTCTTTGAACAAGCCTATTCTCATGATGAATGGAAAGAATCCATGCAAAAGGAATATGATGCTCTCATCAATAATGGGACATGGAAGTTGGTAGACCCTCAATTTGGAACCAAACCAATCAACTGCAAGTGGGTTTTCAAGAACGAGTACATATCAGATCTCTCACTTGACCAGCACAAATCAAGGCTCATGGAAAAAGGATTTACACATAAAGAAGGTGAGGATTATGAGGAGACTTTTTCCCCCATCGTAAAATGGGCTACCATCCATACTCTATTTTCCATGGTAGCATAGAATGGATGGAAAAATCATCAATTGGATGTGAAGATTGCTTTCTTGAATGGAGACTTGAAAGAGAATGTTTTTATGTCTCAACCAGAAATCTTTGTTGTGAAGGGACAAGAACATAAGGTATGAAAGCTCATCAAATCCTTGAATGGATTGAAACAAGCATCGTGAGCATGGTATGAAACGTTAACTGAGCATCTTCCAAAATTGAATTTCAGGAATTTCAATCTTGACGATGCACCTTTGTTTGTCAAGAAAGTTGGAAAAATTGTTGTATATCTTGTAGTATGTGTAGATGATTTGTTGATAACAGGGAACAATGAAAGCTACATTGCATCCATAAAGAAAGATTTGAAGAAAGGCTTTGAGATGGAATATTTGGGACATCTTCACTACTATTTGGGAATTGAGGTGATCCAAAATAAAACATTTATATTCATCTCCCAGAAGAAGTGCATTGTAGAATTGTTGAACAAGTTTTGCATTGCTAAGTGAAATCCTATTTCTACTCCAATGGAAAAAAATTTAAACTCACATCAAAAGAAGGGAATGAATTTGAGGATGCAACCAAGTATAGATAGCTTGTGGGAAGTCTTATCTATATTAATACCACCAAACCATACATTTCATTTTTTGTTGGGATTCTTTCCAGGTTCTTGCAAAACCCTTGTGAAGGACATTGGTCTGTTGCAAAAAGAGTTCTAAAATAATTGAAAGGAACTCAAGAAAATACTCTATGGTGGATGATTTGAACCTAATCAGATACTCTGATTCAGACTTGTTGGGGATAAGAAAAATGGAGTATCAACTTCAGGCTATATCATGAGTCTTGTATTAGCAGTTGACTCCTGGAGATCACACAAAAAAACAGTTCTAGTTGATTCCACGACAGAGGTAGAATATGTGGCATTTTCAAAAGAAACAAAGGATATTTGTGGCTCAGGAAAATACTTGAATATTTGCAAGAGAAACAAGTGAATTATACTCCTTTTCTGGTTGACAATACTTATGCAATCAAGTTGGCCAAGAATCCTAGATTCCATGATCGAACAAAGAACATCAACACAAAGTATCACCTGATTCTATATCATGTAGAGGCCAAGACTATTCACTTGGGACATTGTTACACAAATGAGCAAATTGCAGACATCTTCACCAAATAGCTTGGAACAGAAAATTTTGAAAAAATCATAATGATTCTTGGACTCACACACACCCCTTCGGATTAAGGGGGGGAATGTTGGACTTGTAATCCTTATGATTCAATTATTGTAACAGTAATGTACATATGAAGAGTCATAGGTAATAGGAAGAGTCGTGTGTTGGAGAATACCAACAGTCACATTTTGTATATTTATTGAATCTCAAGCTAATGTAATAAACATCAAGTGTGGTGTTACTTTTTTTCCATACCTGGACTGACACCCTTGCCTATTTATACTATTCAATTCATCTCTATAAAGTATCTTGGATTCTTCCTTCCTTGAAACCTTATTTTACAAGTAAATACTCATTTAAGGGACATATCTTTATTTATCTCTCTTTTCACCTCTTCCATTCTCTTATGTTGTTTTCACCTACCATCCCCAACACCTCTACAAGGACCTCTTGTGATTAGCTTGAATCCAACCTCAAAGGATTTTTGATACATCCTAGAGAATCTTTGTTGACATAGTTCCATTCATACCTTGGATGTTTTAACTATACAACCTTAAGGGAGGTCCCATCATCTATGAGGGAATTAGGATCTCTCTACCCATTTTTATCACTAATATAACTTTCGTGGTTGTAGATATAGTGTTATTTTTGTCCTATATATATATATATATATATATATATATATATATATATATATATATATATATATATATATATATATATATATATATATATATATATATATTGGAGATCATCTCAAGTTTGAGCTTGTAGGAAAGTTGAGTAATGTGTGTAGGATCATTTAAAATGTGGGTCACTCTTGGAGACTTTCCACAACACTCTTATTCAGCTCAAGTATCTTCAATACCTGCAACAACATATTTTAGGTGAGTTTCTTCTATACTTATCTTTATATTTCACAACATTAGGGTTTCCACGTCACTAAAGGAAATTTTGGTAAATCAACCCTATTTTATTAGTTTTATTTCCTTTATTAAATTGGTAGTAAAACCTAATATGAAATTTAAGTGAAGCATCCTAATGTACTATTGTTAGCGCTAGAAGATGCTCTTTGACTGCTGGGAGGGCATGCCTAGCACATCTTAGTTATTGCAATTGCTTTTGTATATCAAGGTTGAATAAAATTTGGTTTGAGGAACAGGAAGTAGGTGAGTCAAAAGATTTGAAAGGTATGAAAGTGCTCTTAAAGTCAAAATATCAACAACATTTTACTTAGGCAAAAGTCATTCACAATGATGGATTAGATAAATAGGAAGAATAGAAGAAATTCAATACACAACACAAGATAACAATATGTCTTCTTGCGAAAAGACGATTTCCAGGTTTAAAATAATATTTCAAACTTGAAATATGTATATGAATACAAATATTTGAAACTGGTAATATATCAGTAAGTAAATCATTGGTATTATAGTTGAAACAAATAGAAAGAATGCTTTACATAAATTTCAATTATACTCAAATAAGATAGAAAATATAAAAAGAAGAGTTAAAATATTATAACCAACCAAAGTGTTTGATTCATTTGAGTGTGAAATATTACAGGATTAAAGATCTTTTTTCATCCCATATTTTCTCCCTCCTTCCAAAATCGAACCCTCTTAGGTTTTCTCTCCATCCTACTTTCCTCTAAGAGGAAGCTCCTTTTTTACTACACCATTTTTTTTACAATACATAGAAAAAATTCTATTAGTTCCAATTCAAAAACTAGTGAATTGAATCTCCCTTTGAATTTCCATAATTCACCCAAACATATGAGCATCATCCTTTTGAAATTTTGTAGCTGCCAAGTATTCGATCGATGACCAAAGGATACTCTTCCATATGCTCTGCTACCTGCTGGAAATGAATATCTATTAGATCTATGTTGATTCTTCTCCTTGAAATCTTGATCTTTATTGCCAGGTGTCCTGCCACTTGAAGTTGGTTTAACTTTATGAGTGATGATTGGACGTGTAAAAACCAGTTGCAATAATATTCTAGAAAATTATGTTCTGATCGGATGAGTATTTCTCCCAAATCATTGAGAAATTTCTAAAACCACCCATGAACAAGGTAAATGGACCCATTCAGGAAGTGGGTTTTTAATTATTTTTAAATATTCTTTATAGTTTGATCATAAATGGAGACTGAAATTTTCTTCCTGGAATAATGACGAGAACTTATAATTGCACATATCATGAGCTTCTCTTTAATGATTATGTGGATGCTATTGACTGATATGGGCATTGTTTTTTTATTTGAAGTTCGAAGATACAATTTCCAGGCCTTTGTTTCCAACAATATTAAGAACCCAAAGCCACTGGAGTTGATGAAAATACAAGACAAATCTAAACTTCAGGTTTGACATAAATTAAATTAAAAAATGTTAAGTTTGAACACATAGAGTACAAGGCAGGAAGATACATAGGTGTTATTTCTCACATTCCTTGACAAAGCTATAAGTTCCTTCTGGATTAAAAAAGTGATGTTAATATATTGTTGGAGGAACTCTCCAATCTGCTCAAAATCGGCTTCCTTCAAACCTGTGGAGTTCATTGCATGAATACCAATACGAACACCATCAGGGGACAGAGCACTATTGTCACCATAAATTGCATTCTTGTTTATTGTTATGTTACATAGATCACACACTTTCTCCACCTTTTTTCCAATCAGTCCAAGTGGACGAAGATCCCACAGAACTAAGTGTTTTTATGTCCCACTTTTAACAAGCTTGTGTCTCTTGTTCATTAAGTAGTTACTAAAAGCAACCACATTTTCCTTGATCTGCTTGGCATGGGATTTAAAACCAAGATTCATAATCAGCTTAAGAGACACAACCAATGTTGAAATTTGGTGGTTGTGTGATCCTCCTTGAAGATATGGGAACACAGAAAAGTTTTCTCTATCCGCGTAATCATAGCAGGCACCCTCAGGATGTCCTTTTTTAGAAGATCATTTCTCCTCTTGAACCCTTCAAACTCTTGTGGGTGGTTGTAGTAACCAAATCACAATAGTCAAATGGATTTTCAACTTCCTAAGCAGCAACAAGGCCACTGATGTGAGCCATGAAATAGTTAAATTTACCCCAAATGATGACATTGAATGGGTTGGATCATAATCTGACAACTTAAACCGCTTGGGTAATGATGATTTATGTGCGCTGCAAGAATGGCATAAATTTTGCAACAAACCAGTTATCCTTTAAACCTTGATAAAATGCCTTTAATTGGAGATGTAAATCAAACGAATCTAATGTGACACATATTTTACCCATTCAATGATTTCTAATCTTACCTTATAAGAAGCAAATGAAACTAGTTTCAAGCAAAGGTAATCACAATAAGGATAACTAGTAAAGATAAAATGTGAAGGAAATTAAGGAAATTTAGGTTTAGGAGAAGGGTTATGAATGAATAGGATAGGTTTAGAAGCATAAGGAAGTTATGCAAATTTAGGGACTAAAAACTACAACCATAGGTTAACATAACAAATATATAAAACCACAATTAACATAATGTCTCTCCCTCTCCTTTTGATCCTCTCTTTCCTCTCCCTAGGGTTTCTCAGTTTATCCCTAAATTAAGTGGTGACTCCACTCTCTTATTTTCCCACTATTGTTTGTGTGTGTGTGTTTTGTAGGTGGGGGGTGGGTGGTGGGTGGTCTTCCAATATTTTCATCATGTTCTGTGTGCTAGCATGAATTTGTTTGTACTCTACATTTTGGTGACTACACTAGGGAGCTCTTATCAACAATTCCCTCTCCCAAGTGAACACTCTCTCATCCCTTATATTTTGTTTACTTCCCTTTGTCTCTTATAACATGGAATCCTATTTTGTTGATTATATTTTTTTTTCTTATTTATCCCTTCAAGTATTTAATATACCTCAAATCCATTAGGAGATATTTCATTGTGTCCTCTATCTAGAGGAAATTTTCCTTTCCTAGGATGTATCTCTTTCTACAACCTCGTGACTTGGGTCCTCCATATTATTGCCTCATTTCATCCCCTTAGGGTATTCCTTAGGCCCCTCTCTTCTTCCTCCCTTCTCCTATGTTTGGAAGTTGTCTAGAACCCTTCATTTGTTTGTTGACTTCCACTCTGGCATTATATCTTCTCAAGATGAGGACCTCATTACCCTACATCTTATGGATCATAAAGTTACCTCAACTCCTCATCCTTGTCAAGTACACATTTTAGATGTGTTACCATCTCATCATGTGGTCGTCCCTTTCTCCATTATTAGGTATCCCTTTTCTATGCATGAACCTTCTAATGAACATGAGTATCATGAGTATGGTTCTTAGTCCACACTCATGTGTTGTGCCATCAAAAGTATGTTCGGGATGATTCAACCCCTACCCTCATTTGAGACCATTATCTCATTTCCCTATGAATATGAATCTTAGATGTGGTTCTCTTATCACATAGTAGGAAACCATTAGACCAAATATTTTTGGACATTGAAGAATATTGGTGTCAAAAAATCCCTTCTAAAAAATATATGTGATTGTTTCCTTGGTCTAATATGTACCCCTCATCATAATCACCTCCTAACCCAAATCTAGGGATAGCTTAGTGTCCCATGTTTCCTCTTCACCTACCGTATTGCACTCGAGGAAGACTCCTACTTCCCCCTATATTGACTTCTCATGCTCTAGGCTCTACTCCTCTTAACCTCATCTTCTAGATTCTTGGAGAAAGCTTCTTGCTTTTCCTAGCCTCTTGATAATGACTTGAATAACACTACATGCATGAGGATTCCATGTTTAATATGTTTTACCAATTTGAATGGTTATCAATCACATATGGGACCTTTGTGGGGCCATCTTGGGCCTTCTATCATTGGTATTTCTTAGGTAATCAATAATTCCCTTACTTTATATTTATAGGGTAACTTAATCCCCCCCCCCCCCTTATTCCTTTTTTTCGACTCATTTGATATTCTTGGTGCACCCTTCCTCCTCTCTCTTATGATTTTCCTTTTCATACTCCTATTTCCTCGTCTCATTTTCCTTTTCATGCTCCTCTTTCCTTGTCAATGCTCCCTTGGTATATATATTTATATGTGAATCTTGGTTCATAAGATATCATAGCCTACAACTACATAATCACCTTCATATCTCTGACATATTCTTCCTCGTGTCTCTCATCTCTCACACATTTAATATCCCTATACTAGCATTATTGCCTCTTGCCTTTGATGGCACCTCACAATGCTTCTACCCCGTGAATTTGTTGATGAAAGCTCACCATAATTGAAATTTCCAATGATTATTTCTAGCTTTATTACCTATGTGTCTTTATCAATGAAACCTCACCATATTTGATTCCTTTGATGGTATTTTCTAGCATCGATGCCTCATGTATTTTTGTATGATACCTTATAATTTTGTATGTCTTCGATGGTTTTTTCTAACATCATCACCTGATGACTTCACTGATGTGACCTAACCATTGTTTGTTCCTTTAATGGTTTTTTCCATCATTTTCACCTAATGTGCCCTCGGTTGTGGTATGGAATTTTCAACTCCCACATCTTGGCTCTCATGTTCTACCTTAGTTAGGTCTACCCTAACATTCCCACCTCTTCTTTCTTCCATATGTGCTCATTGTTTTATCCTTCCCTAGGACTTGTATCCATTATCTTTTGTGATGTCAGTAATAATCTTGTTTCAACATTTTCATACATTGTCAACTCCCACCCTATAAGTGAGTGAAAAATAAAACTCTTCTACTCTACTCTACTCTACTCTACTCTACTCTCATATTTCATTTCTAACATCTTACTTATGATCTAGTTATTATGTTCCTTTCACAATAGACATATGTGCTACACATATTTTCATAGTCTAGTTGCTATTATTATTACTAGACCTACTCATTCTTTCTTTCATGTTCTAGTTGTTATTTCACTAACATAGTAGCTAGACTGTCATGTCTCTAATTTCACAATTTAGCTATTTTATTTCATACACGAAAGTTAGGTTTATTGTTCATCTTCATTTATATTTGCATCGTTTAGATACTATATTTTACTTTCATAATAATTAAGCTTGCATGTTACACTTTCCTAACATTATTTCTTGTCATTGTCTCATGTTTCTCATTGATTTCTTTCATTCTTGTCTTACATATGCTTGAATCATACTCTATGTATAAGTGTGCCATGGCTTTTCTCTTTGCACCGATTATTGGGGCATAAGGTCTCTATGAAAAAGTTGGGAACTTAAATGAATCTAAAAAATGGATACTACCTCCTAGATATGTCAAGACATTAGCTCACATTACACACACTAGTAGGTCATATTAGACCAACTAGGAAGGTTTCTACCTGATAAAAATTCCTCCAAGGAACTCAAAGCAATTTAGAGATCAAAACAAAATATAACCTAGTAGTGGATTTATTTCATACCTAAAATTCCATGCCTTGATGAAGAGTAACCACCATCACAAACCCATGCTTCAATGTTGAACCATCAATGTGAGGTAAATCACACCCAAGGGTCAATTTTCCACCCAATTAATGCAACACCTAAAACCAAGTGATGCTCCCCAAGCAGGACATAAGCTCAATGAGAATATAGGTTATAGTCCCTAAGTGATATACATAGATAAACTCACAATGCCCATCAAATCTTAGTAATGGTCCAAAAATCTAATTGAAATAGTTTTTGTGTGGAGAGGTTTATCGACTTACAACACCCCCATACCTCTTAGGGTTATGGCATGTAGGAACACTTCCACTCATGCTCCCAGTACTACACTACCACTACTAGGGGAATTCTTTTGTAAGAACATTTTCACTTGTGTTCTTAGTACCATAATACCTCAAACAATGGATTCCTTCTCTCATTCAATGCTAGGCTCAATCAATGGCTTTAGTAACCCCCTCAAGCTAGGTACACCCCCATCCTTCTCTTTCCCTCTTAGACAAAAAAGGCGTAGTTTCTAAAATGCTCCAACAAATCATAGATCAATTCCAATCCCGTAAATAATCAACAAGTATCCAACCCCCTTATTCAAGGCACTCTTCTTCACTATCTCCCCTAGAAGGTAATAATTCATTTCCAGGATTTCACACCCTCATTTCCAAGGTTATTTACACACCTAAATATTTCAATAGGATAAAATTAAGGTTAGGGGTAAAAATATTGAGGTCATAAAATGGATTTTTGGTGAACTAAACTCATCCCCCTTAGACCTTGACCCCTAAATCAACTTAGATTTAATTTTTCAAGTTTTTTAGATCATTGTTTCCCCTCTCTCACAACACACTAGTTCTAGACTAGATATCCTCCTTGAGAAAAAGTCATTTCCCTTGGGTATGGTCTCAACCACATGATTATCATTCATTCCAGTTGCTCCCAACATATGAACTAATTCATTGTGGGTCCCATGAAACATAAATTTACAATAAATGTTATTTCTTCAAAATAATATCACATTACTTCACTAAGTCATTTGTTCATAGAAGGACATGGATCATAACCAAAATCAACATATTGCATCTCTTAGTCCTTAGTGATAATCATATTAATAATGCATTGATTTCAATCATAATCGATGCATTAGAACAACAATTTGTAAGTGAGTACAAAACATCATATTCCATTAAACAATCTAAGCAATATATCTGTTGAAAAGTCAACAAGAAACATGTGTCTAATTTATTTTTCCCTTAAATAAATTGGACAATAAATATTAATCTATTATTTCATTCATAACTGAGTGAGTTGGATTTGTAACATAATTATAAGTGTAGTTAAGTGAGTTAAGATCAGTTGTACTAGTTGTAACTAAACTTGCACTAGTGAGAGTTCAGTTAATCAGTGAACTCNGCAACTGAAGATTCACCATGGTTAACTACATGCATGTCAGATCCAGTGGAGACCCAGTTGAGATAACAGGTGAAAGGGATAGTTTGGCTATCAGTTGTGATTTGATCACACATGAAGTGGATATGCTTATGAGCATGTGCAAACTAGGCAATTCGTACATCATTGTGAGAATTCGAATTGCAGAGATTGTGCAGAGGAGGTAGGTTGTCTGGACACAGAGAATTGGCACATGTATTTGTTTATCTGTGTATGACAGTGTGAGACGATTGTATTGTACTGAGAGCTCTTGGATTAGAGTTTTGTATGATATTGTGATATACATAATATATGATAGTGGGGTTTTTAGCTTTATGCTTTCCCGGTAAAACTTCTATGTTATGTGTTATTGATATTTCACTTTGTGATTGTGGTTGTGATCGTGGTTTAATTTTCCGCAAGAATAATAGTAGAAGTGATTCTGTATTTAACAGTGATGTAAATTGTTAGATCAGGAGAATCGCAGGAATACGTTAAGTGTATCGAAATTTCTACATGGTATCAGAGCCACAGAGGCCACGGAGTCATGGAAGTGAGGTGGGAACAAAATTGTGTTCTCGCAGGTCCCATCTTTTGGAGGGTGTGAACTCTAGTACTGAAAACTATGCTCTTTTTCAGGAACAATAATTCTCGCACCCTAGACAAAGGCAGGGTGCGAACTTCATTGGCAATTCTCACAGGCAAATACACTAGCAAGGTACGAACTCCCCTCAGCCTACAGTGGAGTACAGTGAGAACATCACAGGTAAGTTCACAGGAAAATGTACTAGCAGGGTGTGAACTTCCCTCACCCTACAGTGGAGTAGGGTGCAAACTTCCTAGGCAAGTTCGCAGGCTATACACAGGCAGGGTGTGAACTTCCCTCAGGTTGCTCTCAGGTCGGGTGTGAACCTCATAGGGTAAGAGGAAAGGCAGGAGTTGAGTTTTGGGTTGGATAACATTCGAATTTGCAATATTTTCTTGGTGCAACACTTGATTCAAGATCGAAAATGTCTTTCAATGGCTTGAGGTTGGAGTATGCACTCAAGGGCAGCTCTAACTACATTTCTTGGAAGGACAGGATGGAAGCAATGCTTGAAGACAATGGCTTGAAGGGTTACATTGACACAGATGTTCCTAAGCCGGATGCGATAGACACTACAAATATTGATGCATGGCAAAAGAAAGTGGCGAAGGCGAGGAGGATTATGTTGGAGGGAGTACGAGACCACATTGTCTCAAGTCTCCATGGGAAAACCACACCATATGCAATGTGGAAGGTTTTGATA
>JASDQU010292854.1:0-14249 GCA_032191745.1 Picea mariana
TGGAGAGCTTCTTGTGGGAATATATTTTGGAGTATTGATGGAGAGCTTCTTGAGCATTTTTGGTGTGGAACACCTGAGGATATTGAAGATCTATAGGTGACTGAGGTAACAAAGGATATCTAAGCCGAAATGCTGAGGAAAGTGAAGAAAAGAAGGCCAAAATGCAAGGAAGGATAAATTATTTTGATGGTGCTTTCTAAGGTATGTTATTTTCAGGTCATCTCACCATTTTCGCTATAACTTTTTTTCTATAATGATTTAGATCCTGAAATTTCTATGCAAGTGAGACAACATATCCAAGTATCTGTGGTTACAAATTTAGCTTGTGGGTCATTGTATTTTTGGCATTACACTTTGTGGAAAATAGGGTTTGTGGCAAGTCCTGAAACTAGTCAAAATCAGGTGTTTTGGGTAAAAACGTCATAACTTATTCATAAAAGATCCAAATTAAGTGAGACAAATTGTGTTGGTTATATTATATTCTTTAGTATTCTATGTAATAGTTTTAGGTCTATTTATCAAACATTTTTTTCGGGGCATGCTCTACAGGGTCACTCTCTAGAATAAGCCAGAATTCAACAAGGTATGCCATTTTTTCTATAACTCCTTTTCTGAGAGGTTCCAAGTAGTGCCACTTGGAGGAATTTCCAAAAGCACACTGAAGAACATTGTATATCAGTTTCAAATCTTTATTCAGTACAAGTACAAAGTTATGATTATTTCAAGTTAGGGTTGTTGACTAATCCAAAACTAGTCATGGTTAAGACAAGCAGTTGATGAGTTGGCACATACATGAGGTGTATAGTTGATGATTTTGGTACATATTGATGAGTCATTGTTTATAAGTAGTTGACACATGATTGGTATATACTTGGTACATGGTTGGATGCACTTGTTTATGGTACAAGTTGATTACAAGTTGTTTGGCACAGGTTGGTGCATGGTTGATGCTCTTGTTTATGGTACAGATTGATATCTGTTGAGGATTGTTGCCTCATCTTAGTTGGTGCTGAGAATGAAAGATGAGTCTTGCATATAGAGCTGGTGCTCTTGTAGAGTTGTACTCTATTTAGTTGTTGCTGATAAACCCCAAGGATTGTCGTCCGTAATAAAAAGAAAATTGTACATACATATTGTGTTCTTTGTGTTCATTGTGGTGATGAGTTTTTGTGCAAGAGGGAAGTTTTGGGAAAAAGAGCCCCACACTCATTCACCCCCCCTCTAAGTGTGGTAGGTGTGTCCAACACACTCTTCCTTACAATGATACTCTCAGTAGAAGAAACATTGATGTATTTCAACTATACGTATACTCCTAACCTCACACATTAGGGGTCATCTTGTATCACTAAAATTTCATCTGTAAATGGTTACAAGAATAAGACATATCCAAACACCTATTATTTCACCCACAATACCAAGAAAGAATTTCCAAGAGGAAAAAACTATACAATTGATCAAAAAATTAGCATGCACCAAAACACTCAAGGAAGCGCATGCACATGTGCAGGACAAAGAAGACAGAAGAGCACACATGCGATCGATGCATGACTGTGTACGAGAAAATCCATGCACACCTATGAATGATGGATTTATGGTTCTTGTCAGTCCCTCACCCACTTCTGGACTAGCTCCCAACTTGATTTGACCCCCAAATCCAAGTTGAATCCGAGTAGGGGGCTGGTAAAAAACCCAAGGGTTCCCTAAAGGGCCCCTTGTTCACACCAAAGACCGGTTGGATATTACCTCAAAGACAAGCTATAAAAGGATTCCATGGGTGCACTACTAATTCAAGAAACTCATTGTATTGTTATGATGCCTCTATTCTCCTACAAGAAACCTCTTTTCTTCTTAGAGAATACTGACATCATCTCATTAAGCTATTCACCTCACCTCTTGAGGGAATAAGCTTGAATTTATTCACCATTTGATTTATCATTTACCATTTGTAAGGATATATCTCACATAGGGGATTCAAGATCCCTCCCAAGGAGGAACAAGGGATCCATAAGTCCCCCTTTCTCTACGGTGTTTTCCTATTAATATACTTCTCAATTGATGGCATGATTATTGGTTAATTTTTTGATTAATTTGGGTTCTAATTTCCTCATGCATTTTAGTTTTATTTTTTTAGTTGTTGTTAGCTTATTTGTTTGTTTATTTCATGTGATTGAGTCATTTTATTCATACACTAACCCCTGTCTTGTCGAGCAGGCTCGAATACACTTGCAAGTGCCCTTCTTTTGCTCATTGGAGTGAAGAAAAGGACACAATAGAGGCTCCAAAGGAATTTTTACATCAAACATGAATTCCAAACCATAGACATCCAAAAACCTAACCCTAGGATATGAAGTGCCAAAAGTCATGTGGGCCCCGTTGGGGTAAGTTGGTACATCAACTTCCCAAGGTCGTAACTTTTGCATACGATATCCATTTTAGGCGCACGGTATCCCATTGGAAAGGTATATCCATGAAATACACATTATTCCATCACACTCTATCTCTGTCTATAGTGTGACTGTGGCATGCCCAAGTTTTTTATGTAGGGACTAAAAATGACCCCAAAAGTTTAGGACCCAAAAGTGTAGAAAACAACCTACCAAGATGAATCTAAATCTTCCCAGATTAAATATGTATATGAGCTAGTTGGAATAGGTGGGTGGCCACTGATATCCACCTAGATCAAAAAATCCCTGAATTCTCTGGCTCCAACTAGAATGAGGCTACAACCCCCTACTTCTCAGGCTCCAACCTGAAGGAAGCTCCAACTACCTTTGTTCTTTGACACCAACCAGAAGGATGATACAACCCCCTTTCCTTGCCACATCCTTCCGCAATGAAATATAAGTGTAGAAAAAACTTTCACTACCACACTCACTTCCATCGTCACTACCACTATCATTATCACTGCCATTTTCACTATATCCAACCTATCACTATCACCAACCTCTCACTGTCACCAACCTGTCACTGTCACCATATTATGATTGTCTTTGATACAAGACCAAATCCTCGATCACCAAGAACACCTCTCAACCAGATTCACAAACATCACCAAACCATGTACATCAACCTATACCATACCATGTATCAACTATGTGTTACACATCAAAATTCCTCACTTTGATAATGTCACATTATCATTGTCGTAAGTGTCATAAGTGTTTCATTCTCGTCACGTAAGTGTCACATAATGAACAACACCATGAAAACACTTGATAAAACCCATGAAACATGTTATAAGAAGAATCCCCATCATTTTACATTTAGAAAAAAAAAATATATATGAGAATTGGTCATCTTAGAAGATTTGGGAAGATTAGTGCTCCCCTGCTCATGTACAAGGATATCTAGCGCTCTTTTTCTATATAGAAAGGAGAATTGTAGCATTATGTTTCCCATTGCAAGGGAGCACCGAATTGGTTGAGAAAATCTTGGAAAAAATCCCTTTTTCTTCTAAGTACAGCTATGAATGGATCAGGTTGGTTTGGATCGAATATAGCCCTTAGGCTTCATCTAAGGTAGATATCACAACTGATGGAGCCATATTCTCAACTAATACCAAATATAACCAAGGTGGTTGATCCTCTCAAAGACTATAATTGGAGGCATTCTCATGGTGAACAAGGAGGAAAAATAATAAACAAAGCATTGCTATTCTAATCGTGGATCTTTCGAGCAAGGGGCTGGACAAGGAGGACTTGGAAAGGCTACTGCAACATCATCTGAAGATTGAAAGTGTCTCTTTAAAGTTCTCATCAATATACTTGGCCTATTTCCTTCTAGTATGTGTTTACATGTACTTGTCTATGCTTGTTTTAATCTTCATAGATAGATCTATTTTGTCTAATCTATCTGAGTAGGAGATACATGTTTTTCTCTTGTCATCCATTGCAGGTACTATTCGAAACTCACAGATTGGAGCTTCGTGGAAAATATTCCAAAGTGAGGTACATCATACTATCCCTCCTCTATTTTTCGATGGGAATAATTAACATATAGTAATGGTAGTGTCGAAAGGTATTTTTCTGTATTCGTATAGGGGTTTGTACTCCAACGAAAAATTCACCTGTTCGCAGGGGAATTATTTCATAACCGAAATTGGAGACTCCATTGGGGAACAAACTTTCACTTTTTTGTTCTTTCCTTGGTTTTTCCATGGATCTTGCTTATCTTTAGATCCCATTTTCTTATTTAATCTATCCTTGAATCTTTTCATCTTTGCTAAGTTGTCTCATAGAGTCTCTAATTGAATTTCCCTGAGTTTTTAAGTTTTCAGGGTTTTTTCTAAAATTTTTCTCAAGACTAGTTCTCTATCCAGTTTAAATCATAGCATTTGTTTTTTTGATTGGCGATCACTCAGAGTGTATTAGGGATCATTGTAGTGCTCTGGTTATTTGATTACCAGAGCGTCAATTTTTCTTACTTTGAAAAATTGCAGTTCTCTTGCTTGTTGGGCATAATCCTTTGATCTTCCTCTCTAGCTTAGATCCTATTCTGTCAGATCTTGTCTTCTGTTTGACTTAAAACTTGTTGCTTTTCATTATTTTAGTCTTGATTGGGTTTGTGTTGTCTTTCCTTATTGCAAAATCAACCATTTTTCTCAAACTTGGTTTCTTTTTGCTTCTCTTTTCGATTATCTGATAGATTAGAGGTTTTCATAGGGAAATTTATTGATCTTAGCATTGTTTTCCTTGTCTTCGATCCCTTAATCAATTATGGAAGGCCATTAAGTCTGATTTTTTTCTTTTTGGTGTTTTTTATTTGAGTGAATAGTTTGTTCTTCTTTTAGTCTCTCATTGACTGTTGAGAGTGTCTTTGTTTGTGTACATTTTATTCCTCTTTTTCAAATCACAATAGTGAAGTAATTTTTTCATTATTAGTGAAATAAAGAGGCATTAGGAGAAATATTCAATTTACATTTGAAATCAAACAAAGAAATACTTGTATGCATTGGTTTTGAATATTGGAAAGGTATTCTGTATAAATTGGAAAATTGTTTGAATTCTTGTTGAGAATGAAATAGTATTTTTATTTTTATTTTTGAGTGTTTTGTTAGTGACAAAAGAAAAGGAACTCTTCTTCTTCCTGTTGCTATAAGTTTATTAAAAATAATTTTTTCATATCATTCTTTTCATATTTTTTGGAGTCGAGTATCAAACCTCATCAGTTTCATTGTCATTCACCTTTGTGTAATGAACAACCATGAAAATGAACGCTAATTAAAATCAAAATAGAAACTTTATTTTTAAGATCTTTACACCAACACTAGAATAGGACTAGAGATTTGGAATAGGCTGTGAGAGTAACTCTGCAAATCATTCAAGACCAACAAAGAATCTTTCAATAGAGAGAGTAAATTCAACCTTCATATAAGCATAGCTGGGATCCACCTTTCGCACAGGGGTTAAACACGAGGTCATCTGCGGGAGATCTTGGATATTATCCCTTCGAGTCTTAACCAATTGTAGTAGCAAAATTGTATATTGGGGGTTCTTATTGAGGATTAACTATTTTCATTTGGTCTCAGAGCTTTCTTGAATTCTGAATCCATTCGGGGTCCTCTAGAGTTTGCGGGTCCACTTGTCATCAGTTCTCTTGAAGAATTTCAAACTTGATATCATGTCCATACGTTTGGACTCAACTATCGAATGTACCCACCTAGAGGCTGAATCTATTTGGTTTCTTTAGTAGACACAATATTTAGGGTCCTTACATGAGGTGACGGTGAAGGGAATTCTTTGTTGTATTTGGAACAGACGTTGGTCAAACTCACTCGAGCTCCTTGGAGGGTAACGCATGGGTAACACCATGAGGGAACTTTCACCAAGGTGTAAGTGTATTAAGTAGGTCACCAATGTAACTGAACCACCTGATCATATCCTATCCCCTTATCACATTGATCACATGATGTTGGATTTCATCACCAACTAGTTCGTTCATTGAGAGAAGGCATTGTTTTCTTGTTGGTTTTCTATATTTTTTAGCGAGTGTTGTTATTTTACTTTAAGTTGTCTTAAAAATTGGTAATGTGGCTGATAAAGGTCTTTGTATATCATGCAGGATGAAAGSGTTTCTCTAGAATTCTATGAGCCCCTACCTCCTAAGTCACCTAAAGACACTTACTGTGAAGAGGTTGAAAATCATTCAAACGTTGGGACTGTTGCTTCTCCTTTACTAGAAAATCTTGAGAGATATTTAGTTGTGGTTGAGGAAGGTTCCACCTTTCTTCTCAAMCCAACTTTGATAGTTCCCCTCAATCTACTCCTTTTTCGGCTGGACTACTCAGGTAACATAGCAGTAGAGGATTACCCTCACCTACCATCAAGGCCATATAATTGTTGGAGTTACTTCACACACACCTAGGATTTATTTTTCATAAGGTTTTTCCTATTTTTATTAGTCATTATTYATTCTCCTATATTTTAGGAAGAATATTCCTCTAGGGAGAATAKTCTCTTCAATTTTCACTTTAGTTTGATTAGTTGAGTGGACTCTAGATGCTACATTGGGATTATCACCATGCAACGTTGGGATTATCAGCAACTAATGTGCATTTTCCTTGGTATCATCACCATACTAGTGAATTACTCATGATTCCTTGATCTCCTCCTCACTTCACTCTATTTCATTCAGTTAACTAAAGACTGGTAGACTAGTTAACTCAGTTAGGTGGCAGTTCACTCCCATAACTACCCTAGAGACTAGACTAGGTGACAGTTTACTCATGTAATTGTTGGTGTGTGTCCAAATCACTCTATACCACCACTATGAAACATTGGATTCTACTCCAATGCACATTGGTTGAGTTATACAAAGTATATCATGTGTAAATTATCATTCATTCATTTGGTTAATGAGAATGCTTCCATTCTTTCTCTCTTGCTTCTATTTTCTTCTATTTTCTCTGTAGGTGTGTATGTAATTTCCCATATAGATCTATTATGTGTAGGTTCAACACATTTACATGGTATCAGAGCCGATGGAATACTAGGGAAAAGACACACCAAATTATTTTTGCAGGTATAAGATATTGAAGACAATGGAAAAATGGAATTCCCAAAAGAACTCATTCTTACACCTTACAACTTCTTTTAATGTAAGGATAATATGATAATACATATTTGAAGCAAAGGATTGTACATGTTAACCATGAACATAGAGGAAGAACTGATGCAAGAGCATCTTTCCACCTTGATAGATGCACCAACAAGTCAACGTATCAGTACGCATTTAGAGATAGGGAGAGGCACCGACCCTCCCATTTTCATAATTTGAAATATAAAATTATGTAAATTTATGTGTAAGGTTGATAAAAGCCAAATCCATGTCTTTGGATAGGTGTGGATGGGCTCATCAAAATGATCGACTGTAAGCAGGTCTAGATCTGAGTCAGGTCTAGATCTTTTTTCAATGTAATGAGTCATAAGGATAAGGTGTCTTAAGTAAGACGATGATGGCACTAAGGCAGTGCAGAGGATAAGCTCGAGGAGCCCTCTTGTAAAAAGAAAAAAGAGACCAGATTTAGGGGTTAGAATGAAGTTTTAGAATAGTGATAAAGTAGCGAGAGAAAATAAGGTTTTTAGAAGTTCAGGATAGGAGTAGGAGAAGGGGCTGAGACTTTGTGGTAGTCCAGTCTTGTACACAATTGTAAACATACATTGACATTAATACAAAGAAAAGCATTTTTCCTGCATTTGATGTCTATTTATGTTATCTTTTTTCATTGAATGATATTTGTATTTCAATATATGTTGTAGATGTATATTTTAGTTTTCATCTATAGGATTAAGATAGACTTATTAATCTTTGAGAGTTGTTGAGTTATTTATGGGTTCTTTAGGTTGTGCAAGGAGTGCACAATAGAGTCTTGAAACTCTATAAGCAGGTGAAGAGAGTGTACATCTGAATTCTAGTTTGGATTTAGGAAGAACGTGCCAGGTGGGCACACTAGAAGAATCATAAACTCAAGAAAGAAGCCTCAAGGTTGTTTAATACCTTAAAGGAAAATATGTGCAGGAGATAACACATCCAAAGTTACTGAACACTCTATTTACTCTACAAGGCGTGCATTACGCAGGTTAAAGAGAGTTAAACARAGAGAAATTTCCTTTCAGAAGTTCCATAATCTCAGAAGGGAGAGAGAAATTAAGAGTCAAAGCAAGACTTGTTTCAACGTCTAAAGCTCATAACAAATAGAGAACATGACGTCAAAGCCTATAAGACTTTGAAGGTTCTCAAAGTCTAGAGGATCACGGTGTTCAGAGGAGGAGTCTAGGATTTAAGTTACCTCATGGGAACAATGCTCAGGAGAAGTAGTGGTTTCAAGATTCGAGATGAGGCCACTTATAAAAAAATTTAAGTCTTGAAGAGTTGAAGCATTAAAAGGTGGAGCATAGAGATTCAAAGTAACTGAAGGAATAAAGCAATCGAGATTCATCCAGAAGGAGTCGAATAACTCTATACCATTATATATTCAAGAAGTTGTGCATTGGTTAGTCGCGAGGATCCTTCAAAAATTCACAAGTCAAAAGATTTGAAGTGTAGAGAAGTGAAAACCTCTAAAGCACGAATCCATGAAGAGATCCTATTCATTGATCACATGGACACGTGGCAGAGATCTACGCGTTTCGGATTTCGAAACTTTGAAATTTTAAAAGGGAGGTACTACAAAGATAGTTGAAGGTCTGAATCCCTTAGACAGGTCTGAGTCATCTTTTGCTTGACAGATCTGGGCTGTYCATTCAATGGACACTTGACAGTCGGAGAAGGGTTCATATGTTTGAAGAGCCAAGACTCGCRAAGTCATGAAGCCTCGAAGTCATGAAGGAATTCTATTTGTCAATTGAAGGATAGATACATGGTAGTAGATCAATAGATTCACATAATCATGAATCAAAAGAACTGCATTCAGGAGTTAGCAAACATCTCGGAGCAYGAAGAAGATCTTAGTCATTGATTGTGGATCATTGAGAACCGTTGATCTAATCCGAATATTTAGCATATTYAGACTTCAGGAAAATCGTGAAGAGCCGACTGTAGATGAAGAAAAGTGTGAAGTTGCGGAGCACCAATAKCTAAGTCCCGGGTCATAGCCTAAGGTCACAATTGAGAGGAGCTAGCACCCATTGTATTGGAATTCGTCAATTCACACTTTGGAAGAATTGCCAGAGGCTGCAATCAAAATGTAGAAGCCAAAAGTGCTTAAGGAKTTAAGCCTAGGGTCACAGCACGAGGTCACATGCAGAGAGGGGATAGTGTGAAYGAGATAACACCCTAAATCTAAGAAAAAAGGAAAGAGTGATAGAAAGGATTGCGAGTGACATATGACATGCACTAAATAAAAAAGGGGCCTAAGTGAATTTTTCCAGAGGGTTAAGGAAGACCTGAAGAACTTTTCCATTTTATTCTTGTGAAGATCTTAGACCAGGAGGTCGTGGAGCCCTTTGGAGAGAAGGAGGGTCTACATCAGGTGGTATCAGAGATGATAGTTTTCTTGCAGATAGCAGGTAAAGAAGAGAGGAGATGAGGAAGATAATATGATAACATTGAATAATGTTAGAAGCTTAAATATTTATGTAGACAACAAGTGAAGAAGAAGGTAGAGTATCGATGCTCTATGTATGATTTCTTGGAAGGTGTGTAGTAAATGATAGACAACCAGATGAGCTAAAAACAAAGGGTGGTAAATGGATACCGAAGGCCATACGGGTGGTCAAGACAAGGACTGCCATTAGAAAACCAAAGTTGAGATAGATAAAGAGCTCATAGAAATAAGAGAAAAGATGGAGAGGCTAGCATTGAATATGCAACAAGATGCAAAGGTACAATGGACATATGAATGGACTTTAAAGAGGAAATTAGAAGGGCTTGTCCATAAGTTGATGGCCAGAAGGCAACAACAAATTTTGAGAAGGTGTTTAAGGCATGCTGAAAACCTCAACAACACATGAAGAAAAATGATTCACATCTGTGAGCTAGAAGTTGGAAAAAAACTTAGTGATGATGAGGAGGATAGATTTGATAAGGATCTCATGGAATGTCGAGTGGGAATTCATTGAATTTTAGATTTATAGGTGTGCAATGAGATGAGATAAGTTGGAGATCTCATAGACTGCCAAGAGAGCTGAAGAGAAAGTTTATATTTCCAGGAGGGAAATGAGATGAGACCAATTGGAAATCTCATAGAATGCCAGGAGAGAATAAGAGAAATTTCAAATTTCCAGGAGGGAAATGAGATGCGATCAGTTGGATATCTCATAGACTGCCAGGAGAGCGGAAGACAAATTTCATATTTCCAAGAGGGAAATGAGATGAGATCAGTTTATTTCATAGACTACCAAGAGAGTAGAGGAGAGATCCTAGATTTCTAGGTGGGCCAGGGAAAAGAAATGTACTTAGCAGAGATTTCATATCAACAAGGAGTGTTGATGGAAGAAGATTTATGTGGGGTTATAATCCATATGAATGGAGATGATGAGAAGTTACATAATTCCCCTATCCAAGATGAGGATCATAGGTGTATTATGATCATTGGGTGAATTCAGATATTCCTTCCAAGCAACCAAGTTGAGGCCAGAGCATGTGTTGCAGGTGCGGCAATAGAAGGACAGCCTACAAGAACTGTTAACGAAGAGGAGAAGGAGAATATACTAAAGTCTTCCCTGGCAGAATAAGAAGAAAATCCTCAGGAATGGTTTAAAATTTTCAGCCAGGAAGTTGAACAAGAGATGACTGCAACACTGGAGTCTACAGTAGAAGAGGAAGTAGGAAGCATGGGTTTTACTAATCTATGTATATAACTGGAATCTCTGGAGAGAAGAGTGATAGTGAAAATCATGCATACCCAATAGGATAAGTTGGAAATAGATGGAGGAGCATACCAACATGAGAATTATATGGAAGAAACTGGAGCTAAATCAACACAAGAGAAGTTGGTAGAAAATAATATCTCAAGGGAGATGGCTAAACAACAACTTAGTAAGGAAACCGCAGAACTGAAATCTGCAACAGAATGACAAGTTAGTATTACAAGAGAAGAAGAAATTATGAGAGGTCGATATAATCTATCCTTTTATCATCATAAGGAGGAGATGAAAAAAAATAATATACATGAAGGAAGGAGTCAGCCAATAGAGCAGTGTGACAGGGTGATTGAAAAAATCAGGAGGCTAATGTTGAGGTTAGCACACAAAACAGTAAGAAAGGGGAAGATGAACAAAGGAGAACCTGACATAGTGGCAGGGAAGAAGAAGAAGAAGAAACAAAAACAAAGAAGAGTAATAGGTGGACAACTCCAAGGAAAGGTTTGGGATCCAGGTGGATTTGAACAGAGTTGGAGAGCTCATGAGCAGGAGCTCATGAATTTTTCATAGTAGTGGAGTATGATGTAGGAGCCACTTTCCACCTCGAAAGATGCACCAACAAGTCAACACATTAGTTTTCATTTGGAGATAGGGAGAGGCACTGACCCTCCCATTTTTATAGTTCAAAATATAAAATTATGTAAATTCATGTGTAAGGTCGATAAAATCCAAAGCCATGCCTTTAGACAGGTGTGGATGGGCTCATCGAAATGATCGACTGTAAGCAGGTCTAGATATGATTCAGGTATAGATCTTTGTTCAATGTAATGAGTCATAGGGATAAGGTGTCTGAACTGATATGATGGTGGCACTAAGGCAGTGGAAAGGATAAGATCAAGGAGCCCTCTTGTAAAGAGAAAAGAGATACCAGAGTTAGGTTTTAGAATGAAGTGTTAGAATAGGGATAGAGTAGCGAGAGAAAAATAAGGTTTTGGGCAACACTCCCCTAGGAGTTTCTAAGATAATTTTGGGAAACACTCCCCTACCCACTGTCAGGGAGTGATAACGCTCCCTACCCTTCTTTGGGGGAGCGTTGCAACACTGTATGCACCCTTTTGGGGGAGCGCTGGCCTATTTGAGGGAATCTTTGACTGTTGAGGAAAATCATGGAAAACCCCCCCTCATCTCTGGAGTTATTTGGATTCAAATATGAGGTCAAGGTTGAATCTTAGGGAGAATCCACAACTAATGGAGAAAGATCATCAACCTATCCCAAGAATATCTAAGGTGGTTAGGCCTCTCCAAGCTTATATAAGGAGGCCTTCTCATGGTGAAAGGTACATGGAGAAATAGAGAGGCATCAAACTTATGATCTCATAAGAGAGATTTATCAGTGAAAGTTGCAGTCATTCTGATCGTGGAACTTTTTAGCAAGGGTCTGGACAAAGAGATATTGGTGAAGCTGTTGCATGTACATCATGGTTGTAAGCACTTTGATTTTTTTTCATTAATATATATATGTGCTTGGCCTGTTTCCTTCAAATTTGTGTATGTTTCATGAATTTGTTCTTTTTGATAGATATATTTCGAATCTAATCATGATAGGAATAGGAAGTATGTTTTGATATTGTTGTTCCTTTGATTGCAGGACTTTCTGAAGAACTTGGAGATCAAGATCAGCCTATATCAAGCAAGGAAAAACATTATTAAAGGTATTTATATTCCTTTCTTCTTATTCCTCAACTAGTTTAGATTCATCAGAAGGAATGTCAATGTTCAACATTTGCACCTTTCTGTCTTGGTTATAGGTGTCTAGTATCCAAGAGGAAATCCACTTGTCCATAGGGGGATTATCCTGTAACATAAATTGGTGACTCCACTAGGGATATCGAAGCTTTCAGTTTTGGTTTCCTTCCTAGATCTTGTTTTAGCCTTTTCTCATTTTTTGATCTTATTCATACTATGTCTCTGATTCTTATATGTGTTGATTGGATCTTTACTTTATCCTATACACTTTGAATTTCTGAGTTTTCTTGCGTTTTTGGATTTCTGGGCATTTTTCTAAATTTTGAGAGGCTAGAGCTCCCATGCCTCTGCTACAAGAGCGTTGGTGCTCCCTGCCAGGCTTCCATAGAGCATTGCAACACTTTGTTTCTGTTGACACCAGAGCACTGTTTTTTTTTGTTAGAAATATTGTAGGGAATTAGCCTCTGAGTCCATTTTTTGTTGTTTTCATTTTCTCAGAGTTCTTACAACCTCAATGTATATTTTGTTTGGCCTTTTGTTTGTATTTTTTGACATTTCTTCTTTACTTTGAGTCACTCTTCTTCTTTTGAGATTTGGAGTCGATTTACTGCTTTCTCCTTTATCTGATTCCACAAAAGATGTTGTAAGGAATTCAAATATTTATGCACTATTAAATTTGATCTTTGAGGTCATTTTCCCAAGAAATTCTTGGTTTTTCATCATACATTAACCTTGTCCTACATTCACTAGCAATTTCACCAATTTTCATGCATTCTGGGTGAGTTTTTTGCAATTATTTGCTCTTTTTTTCTGAGTTTCTGGGAGAACTAGCACCCCCCTCCCAATTCCATTCCAGAGTGCCACCACTCCCCTACAGTGTTGTTCACGTTCGAATGGTCACCAGGTGAGAAAATGGAGAGCGCTTGCATACCCTGTTGGGTTAGCAGGGCAGAACAATTATAGAGCATGGGGTTAGAGAAACAAAAAAAACAAACTACAATCTAACATTAACTGAAAGCAAAGAAAACTAAGAAATGAAACAAAAAATATAAAACACAGAACACAGGTGTCACCAATGGTTTCAGGAAGGTGTATTAATGAAACCAAAGCACATGTTGAAGAAAGAGATCAAAGGTTCCTTCTCCCTCCAGCGGAAGGTTCTTCAGGGCCCTCAACACAATGCTTTCCTTACAAATGAAATGAACTGCACGCAGCAGTGAAAGAACTCTGGGTGATGCAGCTGATGGATTTGTTGTCAAAGGAGGAGGCTTGAACCATCTGAACAGCATAACAGTGCTTAGAATTCCTTGCCAAAACAGTGAATCCTCATGGCCTTTTATAGCAACTTCATGGGCGGTCACGTAACCTTCTCCAAGTGTGAATAGGGGCGCATTAGGGTTTATTTAGGTCATTAATCCGCTGATTTTGCAGAGCCGACTTATGCAATTAATGCGCCGTATTAGCAGATGCACGGATTTTTGTGTGGACAGTCGCGCGTCGGGCGCGCGTGCGCGCGCACACCCTACTGCTGTAATGCACCCTTCAATTTTTGGTTACTTTGTATAGTTTTTGTCCCTTTTGAAGTGCTGTGAACTTAATTCAGTGCCATGAATGACTTCATTACTGTTTCGATGATGTGGAGTTCTTGTCACCGTGTGCAGACGAGATTTCAGTGATAACAGATGCCCCTTGATGGATGAG